>JASDQU010687669.1:27515-44793 GCA_032191745.1 Picea mariana
GGAGTAGATTGTTCCTCTGTTATTTACTGACAAGAGGCGGCATTTTAATATCTCCACCAACAATCCAACGCAAGATTTGTTCAAAGATCTCTTCGATGCAAGCATGGAATAGCATATATAAAGATTCTACGCAGGCAGCAGCAGCATCCTAGCATATAGTGGCGAATGTCCATGGAGTGTTGTCTTTTTTAATTCCTTGCGTATGAGAAAAGCAAAGAACACAATAAAATTCTTTAATTCTTTTTAATTTAAACAATGACATTTTAAAGCTCAAATGTCATCTAAATCAACCTATTGATCGTGACATGAAGATAGCAATCAGAAGAAAAAAAAAATTGTTTTGGTGATGTATTGAATGGTCAGTGTTTAAGTAAATTTTAAGTTTTTAGAAAAAATATTTAGTTGTAATTGTTGTTAATTGAGTGTGGTCGGGGAAATGATAGTTATCTTTCTCACTTAAGTTCAAAATTTACCAGTGACATGTTGAGTTCTTAACAAGTTATTGTAATGGCTTTGAGTCTTATTATTAATAAACATTGTGTCCTATAAATTTTAAAATTTACCTAAATTACTATCTTGAAAATAAATAAATAAATAATAAAAATTTACCCTGTAAAAATGTTTTGTAATTGTTTACATGTTTTATTTTTGAATTTATTCAATTTTTTTGAACTTGTTTAAATTATATTATATATATTATTAATTTTCATTATGAATTAACTGATTCTATCTTTATATAAATTTGAATATGAAAACTATAATAGTTAGATTACTCCATACGCTTCCACCCACGGGATAAAACTACGTTTCCACCTGACCAGATAGAGAAAGATCACGAGTTGTTGCTTCACATTGGTTGTTGAAATGTTTTTGTTTCCACACGTATTTCAAACTTGCCTGTGTGATGCCAGTTTTAAAGAAGTCAATTGGTTCCAAGATAATAGTTTATTCAACTGAAAGCACTTTCATTTTAGGAAAGAGATGTTCTTTTCATTTAGATTGGCCGTTCAGCACTTATCTAAAGAAGTAATTGGTTCCAAAATAATAGTTTATTGAACCAAGAGCACTTTCATTTTAAGAAAGAGATGTTCTTTTAATTTAGATTGTCCGCTCAAATGTCATTGTTGCAGGCCCTTATTTTAGCTCTCCTTTGTCATGCCAACTTTCAAAACTGATTGAATCGATGGAGGTCACTTTCACTGTAGGAAAGATAGGTTCTTTTAAATGGCATCAAGATGTCTATAATTGAAAAGTCATTCTTTTAATAAATGTTGCTTTCAAGATGTCTGTAATTGGAAAGTGATTTTTCTTTAAAGGGTCACGTGTTCAAGGTGACAGCGAATCATAATAATATGTGGACAATTTTTATTTACCAGCACTAAGGTGGGTTTATCAATCTATCATTATATAATTTAAAAAAATGGTATTATAGGATTAGATTTAAAAATAACATAATATTATACAAATATGAAACATGGATGATATTGACTCTAGTTATATATTTTGGCAATTTAAAATAGATAAGTATATGTATAATTTGGTTAGCAATTTAAAATAAATAATAATATTTCTATATAAAGTAATTGAAAGGAAATAATTTTTTTAACAATTAAAATATTTCTTTAATTTGTCATTCAAAATAAACTAATTGTAAGTGATTAATTTTTTACTCAAATTTTATATTTAATACATTATTTTGTAAATTGATATAATTATTTCTATATTTCCAAATTAAGTGTAAAAATATCTTACATTTTTAATTAATCTACAGAAAGCACAAACACCGAAAAGATAAGTAATAGAAATTGTTAGAAAGACATATTATTAAAGGAAATTATATAATGAAAAATAAGATAAGTATTTCCAAATTAAGTATAAAAATATCTTACATTCTTAACTAATCTATAGAAAGCATAAACATCAAAAAGATAGGTAATAGAAATTGTTAGAAGGACATATTATTAAAGGAAATTATATAATGAAAAATAATAATTTTTTTGTTTGTTTGTTAATTTGTTCGGACTTAAGGGGAATCTAAGCCGTCAAAATCACCCTGGAATCGCACCCAGCCTAAACCACACCAATCCTTAACATGGTTGGATTTTTTTTTTTCGGTGACTTTAACAACACGGAGTGGCTTAACAACAGACTCATTAACAACAGACTCAGTCACCGACTACCCTACACCTTGGGGACATAATGAAAAATAATATTAATTTAATTGTAATTTTCTATTTAATTTCACAAGATTTCAACCAACTTAAATTCATCATACAAACCTTTTCTCAAATTTTTGTATTATAAAAAATGTTTACATCTAAAAACATGATTTTATCCCTCTAAACACATTATAAATTAAAAGTTATGAATTTATATTTTCAGTATTATATGATATTATAGAAATATTATAAGTAATTTTTTATGTTTTCAATTTTTATATAATAATAAAATTTAAAAGTTATGAATTTATATTTTCAGTATTATATGATATTATAGAAATATTATAAGTAATTTTTTATGTTTTCAATTTTTATATAATAATAAAATTTAATGTAATTTTTTTTATAGTTTTCATATAAAAATTTGAAATTTATAAATTTTTTTATTTATAAAATATCATAATTTTAGAATAATAAATTAATAAATATAAAAATTTAAAATTCATAAATATTTTTTTATTTAGTTTTAATAGTTTTAATGGTTAAAAATATATTTTTTCTAAAAAAAAATTATAATTTCAAATCCAAACTTTATAGGTGAAATCTTTAAAGAAAGAAATACCTTTAAATTATTATATATCAATAATAATGTTTAAGCATTGAATGAAGCTCCTTACAACCTTACTTGAGTTAAATAAGGGTTACACAATTTTAAAAAAAAAATCGTTAATATAATTAAATACAAGCTAAGGTTTTAAAGTTATTGGTACAATTTACAATTAAATGATAATAAATTGAAATTTTGTATAAACAAATTGAAGTATGTTGTAATGAAAACATAAAAGATCAATATATATATAATAATAATGTGGTTTTCTATATATTTTTAGATTGAGTGAACATCCATGAATTTATTTTTTTATGTTTAAAAAATTAGCCAATATTTATATTCTGTGATTTTTTTGGATAGATTATTCAACAACATCTTGGCCTAGTTAACAGCATAGCCCTCAGCCACCTCATGCATGATCGATACCCATTACATCGAGAAATGAGTAGGACTCTTCTTCACGAATATTCTACAAAGCATCATAGCCTCATGAATCATGTGAGTATCTAATGACGTTGTGGCATACACGCCACGAGCGTCGACCCTGAACCTCTCTGGGTGCCCCCACCATGACTTGATCATATCGAGATAACGTTTGTCATATTGTATGCATTCTTATTGCTCGAACTCTAACATAAATGAAGTATTGAAAGTATATTTAGGCTCGAGAGATAACTTATACATTACTTGGAAGTGTTCTGGTCGGAACAAGGAAACGACAACTTTATGGTGGTTGGTAATGCTCATGGTTTGGACGTCGATGTTCTCCAAGGCCCAGCCTATCATGTCGTTATACGACATGAGTCTCGGTCACACAACTATCTTTTGTAGTTCGGACTAGGCTATATACCTAAGTTTAGCTCCGTGAGTGTCGTCCACTTCATCGTCGGAATGTTCTAGGCAATTTATAAGCTCATGTTCCAGAATATCGAACACCTATGTCTAATATTTCACAGTGTCTATGACTCGTGGTGTGGTATCTGACAGAACGTCCGCTTTCGGATTCGAACCTTTACCAGCTGCAACAATCTTCTTAATCATCTTCTGTGGTGTCGTGATATCGAAATAATAGAACAAGGTTTCCTGTTGTAGAGGAAATGTGTGAGCTTCTCAATCTAATAAAACTTACTACTTTGCGGAAGATGAGAATGAAATTCAAAATCAAAGTATTTTTATTCACATCAGGTGCATTGATTCGAGTATTACCTTTACTGATGACAATTTTATTAGCTTTAATGGGAAAGTATACTTGACGATCCACAATTTATGCTAAAAATCATTACTGTTGATTTGTGATAAATGCCATTAATATTCGGTGGTTTGTGTTCAAGAGTTTTGGATGAAACAGAGTTGAAATTTCCCAAATCGCGAATCTGCGAAAGGTTAATTATCTAATAATCACTTTTAAGTTTTAATTAATCATATTTAAGTTCAAATGCTTGAGAAATTCATATTTCGAGAGTTTCGGATGAAACTGAGTTGAAATTTCCCGAATCGTGAATCCACGAAAGGTTAATTATCCGATAATCACTTTTAAGTTTTAATTAATCATATTTAAGTTCAAGCACTTCGGAAATACAGATTTTGGGAGTTTTGGATGAAATGGAATTGAAATTTCCTGAATCGCGAATCCACGAAAGGTTAATTATCCGATAATTGCTTTTAAGTTTTAATTAATCATTTTTAAGTTCAAGCGCTTCGAAAATTCGGACTTTGGAGATTTTAGGATATGATGAAGGGTAAATGTTTGAACCTCGAAGTGCGAGGACGTTAATTATCTCTTGACCAATATTAACTTAATTAATTCAAAAAAATAGGATCGTTCGATCAAATAGGGAAAATTCATCAACGATGGATATGATGCACGTCTTGTTACCCATTAACCAGAAATGCATTTGACTTAAATTTCAAAAGAAAAATTTTTGAGTTACCACTTTGGGAAAGATTATATTTTCATGAAGTGTAGAATGTAAAGATCAAAGTTTAGGATTATATATGTTCCAACATAGGCTCCATCTGGGGATCACATCTCCCTGTGAGGCGTGGAAGAACAGTAGACCAAGTGTCTTTATTGGGTAAATGGAGTCATTATTGCATTTCTGGGAAACACCTTTGGGAAAAAATCATACAGAGAAAAATCGAGCTTCAAACGAATCTCAGAAAACCTTCAAAACACATTTAATTATTAATCTCAAGTTAGGATGTTAATAATTTCCTTTTCCTAAAACTGAGTTTGTATTTACTTAAGATAATCAAAACAACTTTAACTGAAATATCAGACTTTGGTCGATTTTGTTCGCATCAAGGTTGAGTAATTTTAACAATTTATTTAGGGAATTCCTTATTGGTTTAGAATGTAAATATTACCGGAAAGAGAACTAGATATCAGAGTATGTTTATATGTGTATGAAAACCTTACAGATATTATAGATATTTCTTTACTACTAGCGAGCTTGTTCAGTACCCCGGTGAAGTTATCTACATTTCCCATTGAATTTCCTTTCATCACTTCAATTAGCATTTTTTGCCTTTTATTGAGATGAGGGCAATCATTACATGAATTTCCTTTCATCATCTCTTTTGGACAAAATGGGGGAAATTGAATTATGAATTCATTTTCACCATTTGTCTTGGACTAGATGGGGACAATCATTTTATGAATTTCCTTTCACCATCTGTCTTATATTGTTTTATATTTTTGAAGTGGGGGCAATCAATTTGTATGTATCATACAAGGGATGATATCTGCTTAAAATTTGAGAGCTCTGTCAACAATTTTTTATTGTACTCTGAACTGAATCTCTCCCGATATTCAATACATATTTTCATATAGGGATTATTTTATGGGGAATTTTTATTTTACAAGGATTGGCCTTGATCGAATTAATCAGTTAAAATCTGTTAGAAGAGCTAAAGTTGTCAGGATTAGCCTAGACATACTTTGTTTTAGTTAAAATCAGAGAAACGTAAATACTTTCTCCTAATCTTGTTTTGAAAATATGTTTTTAAGTTTTCAGAGTCAAGGCAAAATTCTTTCTTTCTATGAAGACTTAAGGACAGGTAGTGAAAGTCAAAATAGAGTAAAAGCTCGTGGATAGAAAAAATGAAACAGAACAAGGACTCATGGGGTCTGACACAAAAGAATCTCATTTCCACACAAATTCACTTCTTGACTATCAAGCTTCTCTTTTTTAAGCCCTTTGTTATTCTTATCTTCTTTTCTTTTTATTTCATTTTTGCTTTATTTTCATTTGATTTGAATAAGACTTCAGAATTAATCTGTAGATTTATTCTTTTCTGATCCTTGCTCAAGTGACTGTATTTACATGAGTAGAAATCTGATAAGATTTCTTTAGAATTTTAGCTTGAACAATAAGTATAGAAGTCCATAACTTGGATTTCATCAAACCAATTATTAATTCATCACCTGTTTTGAGAGAAAACAAATGTTTTGAAAAATGAGTGTTGGATTCTGATACCTCCTTATTTCTCATCTGATAGTAAGTATTATGCACGGGACCAAGATCGGAAAAGTTAGAAAATTCCACAGGATAAAAAACTGTCTATTCAGCCATACCAATCTCTAGGAGCTAGCTTCAATCCGTACAATGCTTTCTTTAACCTGCAGACATGAGACTTCCTATCTTCAACTTCAAATCCTTGAGGTTGCTCTATATATACTTCCTCTTCGATGACACCATTTAGGAAAGTTGTATTTACATCCATCTGGTGCAACTTCCATTTCATCTTAGCTGCAAGGGCTATGATGGTTCTGATCGAAGTGTATCTAGCTACAGGAGCGAATGTCTCTTCATAGTCAATGCCTTCTGTTTTAGAAAAGCCACGAGCTACAAAACTTTCTTTATACTTCTCAATACTTCCATCAGCGGCATGTTTTATTTTGAAGAGCATCTGGACAATACCACATCCTTGCTATTCGGTCTGGGAACTATTTCTCATACATCGTTCTTTATTATGGATTGGTATTCTTCTGTCATGGCATCTGCCCATTCTTTCTTCTGAATGGCTTCTTCAAAGCAGGTAGGATCCTTTTCTAGGAGATCACACATCAAAGCCATATAACTGGAGAATGGCTTAGGTCTCTTGACATGTCTTGTGGTTCCTTCGAGAACATCGTATTTCTCTCCATCTTGAATAATCTCTCTAGTCCAAGCTGGCTTTATTTTATTGGAGATTGTCATCTGAGGAGGTTCTTGAAACTCTACTACGTCATGATCTTCTAGAATTTCCTCATCAGGGGAAGTTACGACTTCCCTCACTGGTTCAGCAGCTCTAGGAACCTCCCTCACTGATTTTGCAACTCTGGGGATTACGGGTTCCTCTTCATATACCTCTTCAGGCTAGCATTTTCTTGATTTTTTAAGTGTTGCATATTCATCAAAGGTCACATCCCTGTTGATCTCAATGTGGCGGTGACCTGGTATATAGATCTTGAAGGCCTTGGAGGCTTCACAGTATACCACAAATATTCCCTTCTTTCCTGAGGGTTCCAGCATGTTTCTTTTGTCTTTAGGTATATGTATAAATACTGGGTAGCCAAATATTTTCAGATGTCTTACCTCTGGCTTCTTTCCAGTGAACATCTCTTTCAGGGTCTTGAACCCAAGTGCACTATGGGACAATCGGTTTTGCACATATATGACTTTCATTCCAACTTCTGCCCATAAGCACATAGGAAGATCTTGATCGTGGATCATGGTCTTCACGGCTTCCATTATTGTTCTATTCTTTCTTTCAACTACACCGTTTTGTTGAGGATTATAGGGAGTAGCGAGTTCCCTCTTGATCCCAACATCTTTGTAGAAGTTCACAAACTCTTTTGAGGTGTATTCTCCTCCATTATCTAACTTGAGTATCTTGATCTTTCTTTCATAAAGATTCTCTATCAAGGCTTTGAATTCCTTGAACTTGCTGAACACTTCATCTTTAGATTTCAAAAAGTACACCCAGGTTTTACGAGAATCATCATCAATAAATGATACATAGTATACATACCCACTCATGTAGGACGATGGCATTGGGCCACACACATCTGAATGAATGATTTCTAGGACTCCTTCTGATTTGTTGTCTCTCTTTGGAAAAGGGTTCTTGATGTTATTCCCTTGTGCACATCCATTGCATACGCCTTCATGGTCAACCTTGAGTTCTGGTAAACCTGTGACTACTTTTCATATGTATGGTAGCGCCTTATAGTTAATGTGAGCTAATCTTCTATGCCAAAGTTCACATGGATTCTCAATGGCGTGGGTCATGGTGGCTTCTGAGTGACCCTTTAGCTTATGCAAGCCACCTTCTTCTTTTCTAATGATGATTGCTTCATTTATGGTCTCTCCTTTAGCACGTTGCCTTCTGCAACCTTCACTATAGCTTCCTCAGGGTTATTACCTGTGACCTGGAGTAAGGTCAACAAAATAGCAAGCAAGAGTAATATCCTTTTAATAATATAAAGTAATAACACGAACAATCATCACAGTAGCTCCTTTAGAGATATCACTTGTAACTTGTCTGAAGCAAATATTAAAGGTAAGGAATACAATACAAAATGAGGTCAACGCTCTCATAGTGTTGTGATCAACCATTCTTCCATGGCAACCTGGAACTAACACATGAGATTCTTCCTAGAGGAGGTGTTAGTTGTATCAGACAAATGATTACGTTAAGCATTTACCTCTATATGCTCACATGCTATCAAGTATGATACTTTACAAAGACTCAACTATAGTCATCAACTTGTCATGTGTACCTTTGAATCTTATTAACTTGATTAATCAAACCTGGAGCCTTGTCCTCAGGAATGAGTGCTTGCTTTTCTTCCGAGTCTCCTTCACTCAAGATGATGAGTGCTTTCTTCAACCTGTCTTCTGTACTAAGACAATACATTATCTTGACAGAAGTTTGGGTTAGAGGATAAGTTCTATGATCTCAACTTTTAATCCATTTAATACCTTGACTCGAAAAAGGTTAGAATGATGGTCATAGCTACAACATGCAACATTGATCAATATAACAAATGGATGCATATCAGAATAATCACACCTGGGTTGCATCATTCCTCTGAATGTGTTGGATCTTGAGATCCTTTTAGATCTATGGAAAGAGATCCCTTTTCCTGCAAATACTCTTTAAAGTTTAACCATTTAAACATATGTGAGTACATATCTCTGATAGCATTTGCAGGTAGTGGCACCATCTGGCAGTAGCGATAATCATTACCAACTCTTAAAAGCTTCAATGGTGTTTGCAACTGGTGCTACGGCTGCAACTCCAACTGATACTGCAACTGCAACTTGTTCTAAGACTGCAACTACAATTGCAACTTAGGGTTTTATGAGGAAACCCTAATTTTTCAAACTTCAAAATTTGAAATTCTGATCCAGGGGATAGATGCACTGAGCCGAGGCAAGTAAGCTGGTGCAGTCAGATTTATGAAAATCCAACTTTTACCCCCTCAAACTTCATCTGCAGATTTCTGGACTCGTTCTTTCTGGTTTTCTGGTACTTCTGGTACTATGGTTTTCTGGTACTTTGTGAAACTAGGGTTTCACTTTCCGGGAGATCTAACCACTGAAAAGGCGCGTTGAAGGTGCCAAAATGATCCTTGAGGGAGGGCGCACTTTCCTAGATGGTTTTAGGGCTGAAATACCTCACCAACAAAAATCCCTAATTTGCATGTATGACAACAATGACTTTTTTCATTTTTCTCTTGTGAAATATGCTCTCTTCAGCTTGGCTCTGAAACCATGTTAATGTTTAAGACATTATTATAGTTCTTTGAATTTCAATAGATAACAACAACATAAGACAAGATCACTGAGAAATACACAATCACAAGAGACACAACATTTGTCTTGGGAAACCCTCTAGGGGAAGAAAACCCAACAAAATTTCCTTATTATAGATAGCCAATACAATGCCAATAGATAACTCAAACAAGTACAAAATGTCCTCTCCCAAATATGCGCCTCTCTCTCTCTCTCTCTTCTCCAACTGCAGCTCTGAAACTTGTCTCTTAATGAACAAGTGAGTTGTGTGTCTAAGTGAGGCCCTATCCTCCTTATATATACAAATATGGCACGTGTGAAGTGTCTCTTCACCGGCAGGGCCGAATTCTCAAACTTGGTAGTTATAACGACCTTTATGATATTTTGGGGCCTCTTTAATATATTCTGGGGCTGACTTTTCTTTCTGCCTATTACAATTACATTATGACCAATCTGCAAAAGGGGATTTGGTCCTTTTACAATAGCCGACATGATCAATCCACAATGGGGATTGATCCAATGAATAATATATCAAATAATAATAAGAATGCACTTTGCAGTTACATTATTTCAACAGTGGGCACATTCAAACCACCCATTGCTAACAAAAAAGCTTATCACTCTACACCTAAACTAATGCAATAATTATTTTTATTTTGTATTCATTATCAATGGAAAAAATAAGAATTCCTCCAATGAAACACTCAAATATTATAATAATAAAAACATTTAAGTACCAATTTTTACTTGACTTGGACTAACTTATAAACCATTTGTCAACTTTTGTAGAATAATTTATCAAATGTGGTAGTAACTGGGCAAATAATACTAAAAACTAATCACCATAAACACCATGTAATGAAATTCATTTCTAGAACTATATTAATATATATTTTCAAAAATATAAATATTACACATTTAACAACTTATATTGTATATATCTAGCTATATACATCATGAATACTGTATTTAGGTCAACTATAAATAACTTGCAAAGAAGTGCATAATCAAATAAAATGTAAATATACATTACTATAAATACAATGAATATACACATATTACACATTAATATGTAAATATATGAGCATATATATATATACAGTAGATCAATTATCTCATACTATGTTTCAAAGACTTTATGAACCCAAAGGAAATTATGGAACTCGTTTTTCAGTGGACTTTACTTCCGTTTTCATGGGCATGATTCGTTTAAGATAGAGGTCTGCATGGACTCTTTGGGCCCAAATACAGAGATGTTCGACACTTGGATCTTAGAAGAAAGGAGGTGAAGGGTTTTTTAACAGGTGTGGTTGAATCGATGTTGGTATGATCAACTCAGAAGTTTAAAAAATTAATCAGAATTTTGGAATTTTGGATTGGTTGAAAATTTAAAATGAAATTATTAGAAAATTTGTTAGAAAAATAACTTGCTTCCAAGTTATCCCACTCCCTTATAAAATAAACATAGAAATAAAAACTGTACTAACCTTATGAAATAAGCATCGAAAAAACGTATGAGAATCGGATAGTTTGAAGCATGACGCTATTTTCAGGAGCCCACCCCAAGTATCAATAAGAATTTTATCGTGATTATGTCAGAATACAGTTTGGAGCATCCAATTATATATATATATATATATATATAACAATGCACGTAGCTGCGAAAGGCAGTATTTACATACTGATTTATGGTGCAAGCTTGATTTGATAGCATGAGTTGATAAAAGGCAGTCATGGAGTGGATTGTTCTTCTGTTATTTACTTATTTACTGACAAGAGGCGGCATTTTAATATCTCCACACAATCCAACGCAAGATTTGTTCAAAGATCTCTTCGATGCAAGCATGGAATAGCATATATAAAGATTCTACGCAGGCAGCAGCAGCATCCTAGCATATACTGGCGAATGTCCATGGCGTGTTGTCTTTAATTCCTTGCGTATGAGACAAGCAAAGAACACCATAAAATTCTTTAATTCTTTTTAATTTAAACAAAGACATTTTAAAGTTTAAATGTCATCTAAATCAACCTATTGATCGTTACACGAATATAGCAACTATTATCAGAAAATAAAAAAATGTTTTACATAAAGATGGCGATGTATTGAATGGTCAGTGTTGAGTAAATTTTAAGTTTTTAGAAAAAATATTTAATTATAATTGTTATTAATTGAGTGTGGTGGGGAAGAATGATAGTTATCTTCCAATGACATATAGAGTTATTAACAAGTTATTGTAATAGCTTTGAGTCCTATTATTGATGAACATTGTATCCTATAAATTTTAAAATTTACCTAGATTACTATCCTGAAAATAAATAAATAAATAATAGACATTCACCTTGTAAAAAAGTTTTGTAATTGTTTACCTGTTTTTTTTTTTGAATTTATAATTTTTTTTAACTTGTTTAAATTATATTATATATATTATTAATTTTCATTATGATTTAACTAATTCTATCTTTATATAAATTTGAATATGAAAACTATAATAGTTAGATTACTCCATACGCTTCCACCCACGGGATAAAACTACGTTTCCACCTGAC
Organism: Picea mariana; assembly: GCA_032191745.1. Taxonomy (NCBI): domain Eukaryota; kingdom Viridiplantae; phylum Streptophyta; class Pinopsida; order Pinales; family Pinaceae; genus Picea; species Picea mariana. Next base: position 39,617 of record JASDQU010687669.1, read on the forward strand.
CAGATATAGAAAGATCACGAGTTGTTGCTTCAGATTGGTTGTTGAAATGTTTTTGTTTCCACACGTATTTCAATCTTGCCTGTGTGATGCCAGATTTAAAGAAGTCATTGGTTCCAAGATAATAGTTTATTCAACTGAAAGCACTTTCATTCGAGGAAAGAGATGTTCTTTTCATTTAGATTGGCCGTTCACCACTTATCTAAAGAAGTAATTGCTTCCAAAATAATAGTTTATTGAACCAAGAGCACTTTCATTTTAGGAAAAAGATGTTCTTTTAATTTAGATTGCCCGCTCAAATGTCATTGTTGCAGGCCCTTATTTTAGCTCTCCTTTGTCATGCCAACTTTCAAAACTGATTGAATCGATGGAGGTCACTTTCACTGTAGGAAAGATAGGTTCTTTTAAATGGCATCAAGATGTCTATAATTGAAAAGTCATTCTTTTAATAAACGTTCCTTTCAAGATGTCTGTAATTGGAGAGTGATTTTTATTTAAAGTGATTTTTATTTAAAGGGTCTCATGTTCAAGGTGACAGCGAATCATAATAATATGTGGGCAATTTTTATTTACCAGCACTAAGGTGGGTTTATCAATTTATCATTATATGAAAGGTGGGTTCCAAAATAATAGTTTATTCAACCAATAACACTTTCAGGAAAGAGATGTTCTTTTAATTTACATTCACGCTCAAATGTCATTGTTGCATGCCCTTATTTTAGCTCTTCTTTGTCATGCCAACTTTTAAAAATTGATTGAATAGATGTAGGTCACTTTCACTGTAAAAAAGATAGGTTCTTTTAAATGGCATCAAGATGTCTATAATTGAAAAGTGATTTTTTTAATAAATAATAAAATGATGAATAATGAATAGTAAAATGATTAAACTATTCCAAAAAAAAAATGTGTCAAAGCATATTTTGATCACTAGAATGTTTATAATTGAAAAGTGATTTTTTTAATAAAAATAAAATGTTGAATAATGAATAGTAAAATGATTAAACTATTCTAAAAAAAATGTGTCAAAGCATACTTTGATCACTAGAAAGTCACAAATCACATTATACATCATAAATAACTTTTTAGGCATATATCATGAAATATTAGAGACATAAATTTTATTCTAGAGGAGAAACATCTTCTCTATAAATGGTTTCAAATAAATGTCAATGTATCAAACTTGATATTTTCTAAGCATAGTGAGAGACAACATTAAAGGATTTTTTTTCACAACCATCCAAGGAGGGATGTTATAATTTATCAAGATGTATAATTATATTGCTTACATATAAAAAAAATTAGTCCATGTATTCTCTATGTGTTTCATTGCCTCAAGCTATGTAGGAATGTATAACACATCTTGTGCACACCTAGTTTTTTGCAATGCAATCTATATATTTAGTTAAAGGATGAGTGCACGAATTTGGTGGATGATAAAGTGGCAATTGAGTGAGAAGGAAAACCCACTCATAGGTATACATGCATGTTTCTAAGAATGCGCACACGTTCTTGATGTGACAGAATTGACAAACCCTGAACCTCCACTCAACAAGCCACATAGGTACATTCGCAAGAACGTGTGCACATTTTCAAGAATGTGCACACGTTCCCGAGAAACACATGTACAAGAATGCATGCGTGTTCCTAAAACAAATTGAAATAAAAATAATATTTGCGTTTTAGGAATGCACACACATGTTCCTAAAGCATGCACATGTTATTATTAATAGGAACGCGCATGCATTCATGTTAACATGAAATATTCTCCACCCCACCTCCATCTCTCTCCCCTCTAACCCCACCCCGCCCCCAACTCTCTCTCTTTGCCCCCCTCTCCCTACCTCTATATATCTTCCTCTCTCTCTCTCTCTTTCTCCTCCAACATAGAGGAATGAGTGACCCATGGTGGAGGAACACCCCTAAGCCAAATTCCTCCAAGATTCCTACAAACACCACCACTCACTCGAAGACCTATCTTCTACAACTCAAAGATACCGACCCAATTCATAAATTTCCCTATTCATACTACTCTATCGCTCGCTTCCATTTAACATGGTTCCTCAATTCCCATCCTATCATCCTCTTTTTTTCATGAATAATTAACTTCATCCTTCTCCCACGACCCCATTTCCTTCCTCTTCTATTCATTATCCGATTTGTACTGATCAGGTACACCTTGAGCATCCTCTCATCAAAGCGTAGGATCACTCCAACCGCATACTAGATTTGGCGTACCTCCATTACCTACTAGAACATCCCACTCAACTAAATGTCGTCGTTTCAAAACTTCCACCATCTATTTCGGTCAGCGTCCAAGTGTGTGTCGACCGGAGAACAAGTGTGGGAGGGTTACGATGATTAAGTCGACGCGTGAGAGGCTGGCATCCCCACATGGGAGTCGCTGACCCCTACGGATGTCACCCCGTTTGATAAATAGTTGTCGTGCATGGCTAGACATGTTATGTTTTCTTTGAGTTCCCTCGGGACCACTTTCGTTCATTGCCTCCAGTTTTCTCTAGTGTCCTTATCGATGACCACATTGGCCAAAAAGTCTTCCATGGTGTTGGCTTTCCTTCTGACATGGACTAGGATGATAGTTAAGTTTCCCCCGATGATTTGAGCTACTTACAATAGGATGAAGGAGGGACATCAGTTTGTCGAGACTTTCTTTATTGGTGTTCCATTGATTATCTTCTTCAAGGATGCAATGATTATGTGAGAGCCTCCTTCGACTATTATTGCTTGYAGCCTAAGTTGGTCRCTAACCTTAAACYTATGATGATCCCATCTAACTYCACTYCATTTTTATAGKTGTGACCTATCYTGGAGGTGAAGATGATCTYGATTACTCCTAATAAATCTYGRAAGATCCCCYCTACTCCTGTTGSGCCTGGATTACCTTTCAATGCATMATAAAARTTYAATWTCATAAARCCAATTCGGGSTGGTTYGCGTKTCTCCCACACTCAAKAAYTTAAAGGTTTTTGTTTYGTTGGTGTTATTTKCTTCTARCAYTATCCCAGCTTCCARTTCCTRAATATTTCCACTTCCTCTCCYAYTGGGAGCCARTCCTCCTCTTCTTAAGTGGTAGTCTYTATTGTCACCTATATGTTGGAGTGGATCCCCTTCCATACCTGGTATGGGTTAAGGTGTTGTTGYTTAAAACTCCTTCTATTYCTCTCCTTATATAWATTCTAGTGTAGGAATCCCAGGAAGGAGTTCCATATCCTATTGAGTATAGGATTTATGTAAGGCTCTACTCTCCATTCCTCTATTGTTTTGTTGATATCGTGTCTACTCCCGTCGAAGGTTCTGAATAGAGTGGCTCCCTTTTCCTCGAGGGAATATGCTTCCCTCCAAGAGCTGAACAAGTTGTTCAACGTCTCCCCTTATTGGTATCACATCGTGCATATTGATGGAAAATCATAGCCCCTCATGATGATGTGGTCCTAGGTTAAATATTTTATATTTGTTACCATCCAGAGGAATTGCAATATCTTGGGCCATTGGGTTGGATTCCATACCTTACCCCAAATTGTTGTATTGATAACCTCAATTATTCTAGATGCCATCATGTAGGACTCCCTCACTTTGAAATTACCATCTCCTTTCTGACACCATCTTAGTATGTCCTTTCCTTTTCGGAGTTGCAGTGGTAAGATTCTCAGGTTAACCTCTATATCCTGACGAGTTTCATCCTCCCATTCTACAGGAAAGTCTTATGTGTTGTTCCATGTTCTTTCTAGCTTATGTTCAGAGTGTTGATCATGTTCCCAGTGTTTGGAGACCCTCTTCCAGCCAACCCCTGTCATACTCTTGTATTTGTTGGCAGTTCTCCTTTTTAACTAGAGCCGACATATGTTCCCATGCATCATCCTAGAACAAAGCTGACTTGCCATCATGGATTTCCTAGAAGCTTTGATGTTAAACCAATCCCCAATTTTTCCAGGCATGGTTCCATATCAAAGATCTTGGACGGTCCCCTTCCATTCCGATCCATTCTTCTGGTGGACAATCCCTATCATACTTCTCCTTCTATATCTGGTCCCATAGGCCCTACGCGTTTTTTTATCTATCTCCAAAATATATTTTTAACTAAATCCTAGCCCATTTTTTCTGTATATTTGATTCCTAGACCCCCATGAACTTTAGGGACACATATATTTGGTCCCATGCTACCAGTGCCCATTTCCTTTCCCTTTTCACTCCTCCCTAGAGAAAATTTCTTTGGATCGTACAAATCTTTAGTAGGATGTTAGTAGGTGCTGCCAAAACAAAAAATACATACAAAGGCATTGGCATTAGCATAGATTTTGTTAAGAGGATTCTTCCTGGTAAGGTCAGAAATCTATGAGTCCAACAATTCAATATTTCTTCTATCCTAGTCAGGAGTTCCTTCCATGTAGTGTTGCAAGTGGCTTTGTCTAGGAGGGGGGTTCCTAAGTATTTTGAGGGAAGGGGGGATCATTGGAATCCAAAAACATGGGAAATGTTGCGTTGAATTATGAGGGGGGTATTAAAGAAAAAGACTTTGGATTTATCTAGGATGATTTTCATGTCAGAGGATATCATGAAGACTTCTAAGATTTTCTTAATGGCTCTCGCTTCCCTCACCATGGGTCAACCCATAAGCAGAGTGTCATGCATGAATTGGAGGTGTGAGAGAGGTTCAATATGGAGGTGAATATGAAGGCCCTTAATGGAACMTTCCAGTAGGGAATGTTTCATAAATCAACCCAAGCCTTTAGAAAGGATGATGAAAAGGTAGGGTGAAAGGGGGTCTCACTAGCGGATCCCTCTTGAATATTTGAAGATGGATGAGGGGGAATCATTAATTAGGATTGAGAAAAAGGATGAAGAGACTAGGATTTTTACCCATGAGATCCAAGACGGGTCGAAACCAAAGGACCCCAACAATTCGCCTAGAAAATCCCAGTTTATTCTATCGTAGGCTTTTGCCAAATAAAGTTTTACAATCATGTCAGGTTTGTCACTGTATTTTAGAGAATGAATGTATTTATAGAATGAATGGCCTCATGGGCCACTATTATCCCATATAGTATTTGGTACCCTTCTACAAATCCACCTTGCTTAGTCAAGATAATTCTATGCAGCACAAGTTTGAGTCTATTAGTTATAACCTTTGTTATTATTTTACAAATAACATTACATAAGCAGAT
>JASDQU010687670.1:852-34936 GCA_032191745.1 Picea mariana
TATGGAATAATATTGTACTTACACCAAGAAGTGCTTTGCAATGTAATGAAAAAAGAACTTTGAACCAAACAAATGTAAGCACAAAACCCAGGGAATCACATCAAGGGGCTGGAATTCTCGAAAAACAGACACAATGAAGCCAATATAAAACCATGCGGGCATTACAGTTTTCTGATTTTACAAGTGAAAATTAGCTAAGTGGGTGAGTAATAGCACCTATTTCCCTTGATTTTAAACCAAGTTTCTGCACATTGCCTATGGGCAAGAGCTAGATCGGCCTTGCAGGCACAACCCAACTCAATGTCCTGGTTCTTGTCCATACCCATGTGGCAGACCCTGCATGCCCTGTCCGTTCCACTTCCATCTCCACCATTCTCAACGTCATCTGCCTTCTCTTTCAATTTACTTTCGGCTGTAACAGGAAAATTTCTCTCCATCACAATACAAAATCGTGACAACAAATCTCATGCACAGATACCCGACATCAGATATTACAAACACCCATTCCTAATTAGCAATGTGTGTCGAGTGGTGGACGAATTCAGGAAGAGGCCAACTGATTTCTGTGCTCATATACAACGCATAAAAATACCTAACATGTTTACATATGAAGTCTGAATTCGGGCTGAGTATCAGAGGAATAGGTAGGGAAAGGTCATTCATCGGATTGTGATGGCCAATCATCTATCGGCACATGGTTATGATTGTGCTTCAGCTTCACGTTCACCTTCTATTATTTCCAATCATAGTTTTAACCTCTCGAGGTATATTATTATTTTATTATTATTATTTGTTGTTTAATCAGTTTAGATTCAAACAGTATATATTTCGGATCCCATTTGTAACAATTGTAATTTTAAATGGTAAAATATTTTATAATTTAGTGATTAATTAATAGTGAGATATTTATTACTATCTTATTCATTATTATTTAAGAAAAACTATGTAATCTAAAATAATTTGTTGGTGGTATTTAAAGATGGATATTCACTTTTGTTAAATGTGAAGTTTTGRGTTATTAATTTGGTTTTAGGAGGATAGATTTTTAACCAATCAAAAACAATTTTAGATTTTGGTTTTGGTACCATTTTTTTTTCATGTAAAAATATAGGTAAATGTATGTTTTGGCATTTTTTGCCCAAATCAGGGGACATAAATTAATCTAGACCAAATCTTAATTTTATGTTGTTTAAATTGCATTTTTAAATGTATAAAAGGTTTTGTCTAAACGTTCAACATTTTGACGCATAAATGGATTCAGCTTCCTGAAAAACCCTTATAGCACTCCAATTATACAAACTTAATCCAACAAGTTCTCATCGTATTTGGAACAAAATTACACATAAAATATTACCTAAAATAACTAAAACCTAGTTTAGACTACTGCAAAAATATGTATAAAAGTAAAATATAACTAGTTTGAAAGTTTTGATAGCTTTAAAATAAAAATATAAATTTGATAAATATTTTTTTAACAATTAATTACAGTCAATTTAATTTAACCAAATTTATTAAATGATTGACTAATTTTACAATTTCACTTAATTATTTTTAACAATTACACTTACCTTAAAAAATAATTTCTGTTTTTTTCTATGTTATTATGTAATTATTTTTTAAAATTTTAAATAAATTTATAATTATTATCAATTTAGAAAAAAAAATTAACTAAAAAATTACATATAAGAAAAAAAATTCTTATAAATATATTTTTATTTATTAGAACAAAAACTTAAACAGTATTTTAATAACTTACATATTATTAAAAAGAAAATATACTTTAATATCTATTAGACTGGTAAAGAATTCCAACTACCATCTAAAATATCTCTCTCAACCTTAACAACATCCTTATCAAACAAACACTCTATATATATATATATATATATATATATATTAAAATAGAATAACATGTTGATGGGAAAATGAAATTTAAGATAATGGGTTCCCAACAACTTACCACTGAACTTGAATCTAACATATAAAATTAATTAGATAATTAGATAAAAAGAAACATATACAAAACAAACTAAAACAACTTACCACTAAACTTCAACAAGATACGTATAAAAAACAAACTGCTTGTACACTTACCTCACCCTACTACTGCTACCTACTGCTACCACCCAACCAACCACTTTACATTTTACAAGTCATGACAAACTTTTCACAAAATAAAGCATCACATTTAAAGTTTGAGGTGGCAAATAGAGGGGAGAGAAAGATTAAGATACACATTATAAAATATCAAGTAATATATATACACACCAATCTTATAATTTTATCCAATCATATATATAATTTATTTATTAAAAATAATTAAAATGAATGTGGTGTATATTTTTATAAAATATTTATAATATTTAAAAAAATAAATTTAATTTTAATATATAATTTATTTATTAAAAATAATTAAAATGAATATGGTGTATATTTTCATATTTTAAAAAGTAAATTTAATTTTTAAAAATATGATTGGTTGTTTATTTAATAAAAATCAACATTATAATGATGTATATATATTTAATAAATATAATATTATAAATTATAAGCTTGATGAAATTTATACGAAGTATTATTTCAATAAAAAAATATAAAACATTAAACTTTCTACTTAGTTTCTATTTATATCAAATTTTATACATAAACAAATAAAATCAATTTTCTACATAATGATCTTGAAAATGGCATCTTTGCACCCTACTATTTTCTCAAAAAACCACATAAATAATAATAGAATGAAACTAGTCAAAGTGGGGAATAAGATGTGGATATGTATGTCAATTTTTTTTAATGAATAAGAAATTATGTAGCATTTGAGACTTTATAATATAGAAAATTTTGGGTATCCATGTGTTGCAATCTCTCACTTTTGTGGTTAAGCATATTCATAGCATTTAGGTTTCTTAGCAACAATACTTTCACAAGTTTTCAATTATTTAAATTTTCATCTATTTCTCAACTTTCAAATTGCTCATAACATTTCAATCCTAATCATAGTAAAAAAACAAACAAAACCTTATTTCCACATAATATGTAATCTTGAAAATGGCATCTTTGCATCCCACCATCTCCTAAGAACCAATTATGTATGGATAGGATAAAAACCAATTAAGTAGGGATAAGATGACACTGGTTAAAGTGGGAAAAAAAGTGGATATGTTAATATCAATTTCTATAATGAACGAGAAATTATGTAGCAATCTAAACTCTATAAAACGAAAAATTTTGAGAGCACATGTAGATTGCAATCTCTTACCTTTATCATTAAGTAAAAACCAATAATTTAGCTCAAAGATTAAAAAAAAAAGTAATTTTGACATGATAAATTAAATTTCTTAACAACAATACTTTCATAATAAATATATAATATCTTTTTATTTTAAAAATATGTGTGAAGTTTTTCTCTTATATAAAGATATTTACCTAACATCAATCACTATTTGAAAAATAAAACAAACATTTGAAAACTCAAATTTTAAAAATTAAGTCAAACATATAACATCATAATAATAAAAAATAAATTTTATATATTATATATATTTTTAATAAAATAATATAAATATATAATCAATTTAATATTTATTTATCAATATATAAAATATGAAATTTATAATAAAAATTAAAAACTCATTATATCAATCATTTTTAAAATTTTCCACAAAACACTCTAAATACATTTAACTTAAAAATATATATAATTTCAAATGATTTATACACAATTCCGAGGTTTTCTTGGTGAAACTCACATGTGATATTCCTTTTGTGAATACCTTATTGTTGTTACCTTTATAGATGGAACTTATAATATACCCTTAGTATAATGTAAGGGCATTCTTGGTGCAACTCACATGTGATATTCCTTTTGTGAATACCTTATTGTTGTTACCTTGATAGATGGAACTTATAATATGTATAGTATACTTGTTTGTTTGTAATGTATTACTAATCAATAATCTCTCATTTTTGTGAGGACCTTTTCCATGTTTTATTTGTCTTCTTCTTATTTTCTCTTTCAACCCAACACACTCTAATATTCCAATATTTATTTTCTATATCATAATTTTAGAATGTATAGTATTTACAATTCTAATGGATCACTTTTGACACAAAATATGGATTATAAAAATGTTTCACATTTAGTGTAAGAAGGATGATTAAATCCCATTTCTTTATAATTTAAAGTTTTGTTTTTAATGCATGGTTTACAACTGTATGTAAGCTGTTGAAATGGAAATATTTTTTTAAAAATTTTGATCCAAATTACATCATTATTCTATATTATAACTAAAACTTATGATCAATACACATCTCCATAATCAATTTACAAGTAAAGATGAAGCAACCGGAGCAATTATATAAAACAATATGATGTACCCCACCTATAGCCATCAATACATGTGCAAAGAGAAAAACATATTCACACATTTACATTTAGGAAGCCACCATTAAGGGAGAAAGTATATAAAACAATATAATGTCACCTACAGCCATCAATACATGTGCAAAGAGAAAAACATATTCATAATAGGACAAAAGGAGTAATATAAAGATGATAAATGAAAACATAAAATAGAAATTATAATATATTTAAAAAATTAATAAAACAATAATATATTTAAAAAATTAATAAAACAAAATATAAAATATAAAAATTATGAGAAACTTTTTATGTAAAATTATGTTATTATTAGTAAAAAATATATAATATATTTTATTTTATTTATATTTTGATATTTAATATATTTATGTTGGATATAGATTTTTTTTATTTTTGATTTGAATATAATAATATAAATTTTACATTTTAAAGGTTATATATTAATTTGGATGCTTTACCATATTTAAGAGGGTGTTTTTTTTCGGAATCCTTTTCTTGTCTTTTTCTTGAGAATCTTATTGTCATTTTGTTTCATTTTTCCTCTTTATTTCTATTTATCCAATTAATTGATGTTAGATGGTTGGAAGATCCTATAAATTAAGAAATTAAGAAGTTGTCATTTTGTCTCATTTTTTCTTCTTATTTCTATTTATCCAATTAATTGATATTAGATAGTTGTAGTTTTAGATGACACTAATTACATCACATTATTTAGTTTAGTCAAAGATATTGGTTCTTTAAATATTAAAGATTGTTATAAGCCATTAGATATCTATATTTAAAGTTTTTTTTTCCCAATTTTCGCTAGTCATTAAATCTATAAATCATCATATATTTCAAAAGATAACCTTATTTTACCATAATCTATGTAAAATTAATTTTGAAATCAAAGCTAAAATTATCTTATCATATAGAAGGATGAGAATTTTAAAATGTAATAAATGTCTTATTTTTATTTTTTAAATATAGAATAAAAAATGTTTTGTGGAAAAAAATAAGTAATATTTTTATGAAAATTTAAAAAATTTAAAGTTTTTTTTAATCATTTTCCTAAATCACCTCTAAGGTGTAGGGCAGTAGGTGATGGAGTGTGTATATGAAGTTATTGGTGGTTCGAAACCCCGACTGACTTACCTTGTGTGTCGTATATGGAACATCTTGAACACACCTGGAGGTTATAGTAGTAGCAGTCACAAAAACTAAATAAATTAATAAATAATAATTTTCATAAGTCATAAACCTATAAGAAAATATCATTCTCTTTTACTTTAATTTATGTAAAATCGAATTTTAAAATTAAAACTAAAATTATTTTATAAAATAAGAAGATATTAAAATTATTTTATAAAATAGAAAGTTGAGATTTTTAAAATGTAATCCATACCTGATTGTAAATATACTTTAATTTATGTAAAATCAAATTTCAAAATTGAAACTAAACTTATTTTATAAGATAAAAAGATACTAAAATTATTTTATAAGATAGAAAGTTGAGATTTTTAAAATGTAATCCATAACTGATTGTAAATATAAATATAAAGTATTTAAATTTGTTTTTTAAAATAAATAATATTTTATATAAAATCTATATTTAAATGTTTTTTTAACCATTTTTAAAACCATACAACTTGTAAACCATCATGTACTTTAAAAGGAAACCCTAAAAGGAAACCCTCTTTTACCTTAATCCATGTAAAATCAAATTTCAAAACCAACATGGAAAGATGGGATGGGAGGTCTAGAATGTAATACATGCCTCATTTGTGATTTTTAAAAATATGTATAATTTTTATTGATTAAAAGGAGCATCGTTTTATGTTAATTTATTAAAGTACATATAAGAATTTAGACAATAAGAGAAACACAAGTGTCTTATATGGGTGGGACCTTAGCCATGTGTGCCCTCCTTGGATGTAATCCCATGCAATATATTTTAACAATGATTATATAATGTTTTTTCAAAAGAAAAACAAACATGAAAGTAATGTATGTGTCCCACATAAAATTAGTAGATAATGAAGAGTGTTTAGTGAATCCAGATGTCATTGGACACCGGGTCATGATTTCTTGCATTTGATTATAGTTTCATAGTGCCAAGTTGATTATCATTAAGTAAATTATCAAAATATTTTCAAGGTAAAACAAAATGGTTCTATTAAAAAACCTAACCGAGACAAAGATATATCTAATTATACGAGGCATTAATGAAAAGGTCAAGAAAAAGCTAAACTTAGACAAATATATATCACATTATACACGGCATTAATGAAAAGGACATGGTACCATACAACTATATAAATATGTGAGGATGTGATGTCAACACATCAAAGTGAATTATATGTTGATGATAAAATTGACTAAAGGAGGCCGTATCGTGAATGGAGATTCTAGGGTTTCATCCTCCTCTCTTTGGTTTTATGGAGGAGTATGGCGAGGGGCATGTTCGGAGGATCGTGATGTCCTCCTTTTGAAGGGCCCTTGGTGTTTGGATGAGGTTGGCTTGGTTCTTTTTCCTTGGACAAAATATTTTGATTTTGCTATTGCTTTTCAGGACTTGTAGTTGTTGTGGGTTTGTTTGGCAAGTATATCTCCTCATCTAGTGTCTACCACCGTTTTTTAAGCTATAGGAAATTCCATTAGTGAATACCAACACTTGTCCTCGGAATCCCTTGCTTTGGATGGGATCCTTCATCTCCTAGTTTTGATGAAAACAAATGGTGGTTTCTTGGATAGGGTTTCTTCGATTTGTGAGGGGGTGCATTGGATGGTAGACTTGAATTATGAAAAGTTGCATTTCCATAACTTGTCATTTTTATCATAATGTTGGTCATGTTACACCTCAGATTCACTTCAATGCACCTTATATTTTGTCACCATATGTGTGCCATCATATGAGCATATTTTGGGCTTATCTTGATGATATTCAAGATCAGATTTCCATGGTCGATTGTGCCACCACAATGATTTGTATTATTGTATCATGTATCGGCCAAAAGTGTGACCATTTTTGTACTCATGTATTGTGTTGGACCATGCTTAAATTATCTATGTAAAGGTGTTTCACCTAGGTGGTAGCTCTAAACCCTTTGTGGTTGGTCATGGCCTATCCTCTTAGTCCCTAGTTCAAGATATTCCTTTCTCTTATAGCTTAGCTAACTATCCCTTGGAGACCATTAAATTGGTCCCATGTCAGTCATTTATGACCTAGGTAGGTAGACGGGGGCCTTGGGATGGATCTATTAAGACACATGACCTAGACAACCTCTAGGTTGTCTCACTTCACTCTATGTAAAAGTGTAGTTCATGTTGTAAATGATGTCATATCTATGGAAGAACACTTATCTTATGCCTATGCATGGAACCCCTCTTATGCATTTGTCACACTTTGGCCATGGACTCTTGGAGATGACTCTACAGTTGCTCATATAGTTTCATGTTTCCTGAGGCAATGTCATAGATCTCGAGACAATTAATGGATCCAAGGAACTAGTCACATTATCTAAGGCACTTTAGGGTTATTTCTACATGCATCGGTCGCCTCTTGACATGCCATGTCTTAGATCCTTGAGCACTCTCTTCATTCATCTATTTCAAGGAATCTTTGATCCGGATTTAGGAGCGAAACGAACTGATTAACAGATTGAATACAATAAACACAGAGATATTAAGAACAACACAGATATCCAGTGAACAATATCTTCTATTGAATACATGAAATAGATTGAAACTGTAAAACTACAAAACTGAAACACTTGCTCGAATGGTGGTAGTTATCTTTGAGAAGAGATGTGGCTGCTATGCACATCCGTCTAAGCAGGATGAATACAATGAGGCTCCATAGGCCTTTTTAACATTACGCATGAATGCAAAAACCCTAGACATCCAAAAACCTAACCCTAGGAGATGAAACGCCAAAAGTTATGTGGGCCCATATGGGTAAGTTGGTACCTCAACTTACCAGGATCGTAACTTTTTCATACGACCTCTGTTTTAGGCGTGTGAAAACCCATTGGAAAGGTCTTTTCGAGAACTACACATTACGTCGTCAAACTTTGACTCTTTCTACAGTTTGACTATTGCAAGCCAAAATAACATTGTTTAGGTCCCCAAAACGGCCCTAGAAGTACAACAAGATGTGCTGACATGAAAACATACAAAATAATCCAGTTGGATTAAGTTGTAGGCCACCAATATCCACCTGGAATATGTGTAGGGCTTCAGATAGCCCCTGAAGTGTATAACCCACAATTACAAAGAAGTACAGAATAATGTGTCGAACTAAAAATTGTCAAGAGGAGCCAGTTGGAATAGGTGGGTGGCCACCAATATCCACCTTGATCTGTCCTCCCCCCTTAGGAAGCAATGGTCTCCATTGGGTTGAGTTCCCCCATCAGGTGAGGAAAATTCTACTAAATTTGGCCCCGGGTGAGCCACTTTCCTTGGTAGAGGAGTTGCCCTGCCTTAACAACCCGATAAAGATGGATCCTCTGATGGTGAGTGCCCTTGACCTGTGTGTCCACTATTTGATCAGTGGATGCGTGTTCTATGTCGTCATGGTTGAGCTCTGTTGGTGTCAGTTGTTCTGGGATCTCTGAGGTGTCCAATAATGGTGGAAAATATGGTTGAAGGGGGTCCACATTGAACATTGAGTGCAAGCCAAGGAAGGGTGGAGTGTTGAGCTCAAAAGCATTGCTACCCACAGCCTTGGTGATGGTGTAAGGCCCATAGCGAAGTGGGAGGAGCTTTCGATGGGGCCCCATAAGATGCTCTTTCTTCAAATGTAACCAGACCTTGTCTCCAACCTGAAACTGGTGTGGTACCCTGTGTTGATCATGGTGTTTCTTGTACTTAGCATTGGCTTTCTGCAAAATCTCATGGACCTATTGGCAGTTGTGTTGAATCCTCTCAATGAATATGGTGGCTTTGTTGATCTCAGACTGAACATGGGAAGAGATTGTCTGTGTGGTTGCAAGAGGTATTGCAACATCAATGGGACCCAAGGGTTGGAATCCCAGTCCCACCTGAAATGGTCTATGGTCAGTGGAACTATGGAGAGCCCTGTTATAACTGTACTGAACATAGGGAGACTCTCATACCATGTACACAAATGCTTAGATTTGTACATGTGTAGGATGTGCACAATCATCTTATTGATGACCTATGTTCGACTGTTTGTTTGGGGGTGGAAAGCAGTGGATTTAGTGAGCTTGGTGTCCAACAGTGAATAGAGAGTCAACCAAAATGTGTTGAGGAACCTACTATCCCAGTCAGAGATGATGGTTTGTGGTATCGCAAAGTGGACCCATGCTCATTCAAAAAAGAGCTTGGCAGTATCTTCCGCTATGATGTTCTTTTTTTCAAGGTGCGAGGATGGTCATCTTCGAAAACTGATCAACGACCACAAATACACAATCATTGCCTTGTTTGCTGGGCGAAAAGCCATACATGTAATCCATCGAGATGGATTCCCAAGGCTTATTGGGGGTAGGAAGAGGGGTGTATAAGCCTTGCTTCTTGATGTATGGCTTGGAAATGGCACAGGAAGTGCAAGATTTGATATACTTGTTGACGTCCTATCGAAGTTTTGGCCAATAACAATGTTTTTGGAGAACAACCACAGTTTTCTCCACGCCAAAATTTCCTACCATCCGATTGTAGTGGGCTTCCAAAATCAACTTTGCATGCTCGCTTGTAGGAACACAGAGATGGCCCAGATGGCATAACAACCCGTCCTGGATATGAAAATCGGTGACAATCGCGCCTATACCCAAGACCTGATAGGTGGTGGTGAAGTCTAGATCTTGTTGATAAAGTTGGGGCCACTCCGATGTCTCATGTCCATAGGAATGGAGCACAGTGGTGAGTGCAACCACGGGAGGTTGACTAAGGCAGTCATCGACACGATTTGTGCTCCATGTCTTATACTTGATGTTGAGGTGGAACTGTTGCAGGTAGGTGGACCACTTCTGATGGCGATCATTCTGCAACTTCCCCTATGTATGTATGAACTATAGAGGCTTGTGATCAATGTGGATGATCGTCTCCTTTTCTAGAATGTAATGTTTCCATTAACGATAGGCTTGTACAATGGAATACATTTCCTTGTCATAGGTGGGGTATTTCTGGATAGTATCTGAGAGTGTCTTACTATGGTATGCCATCGGATGACCATGTTGAGTGATAAGTGCACCTACAACATAGTCAGATGCATCAGTCTCAATCTCGAATGGTTGTTGTAGATCGGGAAAGGAGAGTACTGGAGCTGAGCACAAGTAATGCTTCAAATCATCAAATGCTGGTTGTTGTTCCTTCCCCCACATGAACTTTTCCCTTCCACCGCCCTTGGTCACATGGATGAGGGCCCATGCAATATGGGAGAATCCCAACATGAACCGTCGGTAGAAGTTGGCCAGTCCCAAGAAGCTCTGAAGCTCGGTTAGTGTGGTCGGGGCTGGCCAGTCACGAATGACTTGGATCTTAGTGGGATCAACATGTACCCCATGCCCATCAACAATGTAGCCCAATCATTGGACCATGTTCATGCCAAAGGAACATTTTTCCAAGTTGGCATATATCTTGTGCTACCGCAGAGTGCTCAAAACCTGTTGAATATGCCGCATGTGCTCCTCCCAAGTTCTGTTGAAGATGAGGATGTCATCCAAATATACTACCACAAAAGAGTTGGTGAATGGTCTCAATACATCATCCATCAACCTCATGAAAGTGGTTGGTTCATTTGTTAAGCCAAAGGGCATGACCAACCATTCGAAGAGACCTTCTTTAGATTTGAAAGTTGTCTTCCATACATCAGTTTGTTCAATGGGAACCTGATGGTAGCCAGACTTTAGGTCAATCTTTCTGAAGAACTTTTCCCCCTTGAGTTGGTCAAGAAGGTCACCAATCCTGGGAATTGGGTACCGATTTCTGACTGTGATTTTGTTTAATGATCTATAATCAATGCAGAGTTGCCAGGTCCCATCCTTCTTCTGCACCAGTACAATCGGGCTTCTGAAAGGGGAGGAGTTGGGTCTGATGTGCCCCTTTTGAAGAAGCTCTTGGATATGATGCTTGATTTCTTCATTTTCCATCAACGAGTGACAATATACTGGTCCATTAGGAAAAGGTGCACCGAGATTTAGATCAATTGGATGATTGACTTGGTAGTGTGTTGGCACCATGGTGGGTGAGGAGAAGATTTCTCTGTATTCTTCCATGATCCCGTCCACTTGCTTCTGTTGCAAATAGAGGCTCTGTGTAGAGGACATGAATGTGGTGGTGACCTTCTGCTTACTGTGAGCACATATCATAAAGAAGACGAACTTCCTAGTCTATGAAATGACCTTACTGCATTGCTTAGAAAATATTAAAGAAATAGCGGTAGGTGGTGCTACCTCTGGTATCTTGTACAATTGTCTACCCAAAGTAATAATAACACTGTGGGGTATAGACTCATACACATCATGATGCTTCCAAAAATATGGTTGTCCTAAAAGAACATCGCAAACTTCAAAGGGAGCAATATCACACAATACCTCATCTTTGAAAGGCTTGATGTCGTAGGGCAGACGAAACAGTTGGCTGACACAAAGATCTCTTCCTTAGCGAAGCCAACCGATGGTGTAGGGTTGTGGGTGCAGTGTCATTGGTAGGTCGAGCCGCTTGACGACATCTGCTAAGATCAATTTCTTCTGACTGCTGCTATCTACAATGAAATGAAGTGGAGCCCCCTTTACCCACATATGTGAGTGAAAGAGGTGTTCCCCTTCCTATGGTTCTTCTGGCTCGCTTGGCTTGACTTTGGTGGTAGCAACAGTGGCACTGGGTTCAACATCGATAATCCACTTCCCTCCTTCTAGATTTGATTCAGAATTAGAATCGACCTTTGACTCGAAAGCCTTCACCTCAGCCACAAGTGATTTCTTGGAGCGACATTCTTCAGTGTTGTGTCAAGGGATTTTATGGTATTCACACCATTTTCCCCTGTCCTTCTTTGTCTTCTCATTTCCCTTATTGTGTTGCGGCTTGGATTGGTATTCACACCATTTGAATGTATCTATGCAAACAACCACAGTATTCAAGCACCAGATGTCGCTACGATTCTTTGATACCCACTTTGGTGCACAGGGTATGGAAAATATTGGTGAAATTTGGTACTGTCTGGTCCCTTTCTTGATGCAGGGTGGTCCATTTGGTGTACTAGTCCTCGTGGCTTCCAACAGGGTAGTATTTTTCTTTAATAGCATCCCCAAAGGATTCCCATGTAGGGGAAACCACAAATATTGTAGATTCATCTATGGCCCTTTGTTCAGAGTAAGTGTCCCACATGTCCTTAACATGGGGGATGTCCTTGAGGAGTGCATAAGTAATATTTTCCCTGTCGAAAAAATTGTGGACCGAAAAATGCCCTCCGAGAAGATTCAACCATTTATCTACAACATCCTCTTCTATCNTGTCCCACATGTCCTTAACATGGGGGATGTCCTTGAGGAGTGCATAAGTAATCTTTTCCCTGTCGAAAAAATTGTGGACCGAAAAATGCCCTCCGAGAAGATTCAACCATTTATCTACAACATCCTCTTCTATCAGTCCTTCAAATAATGGAATATCAAAATTTACCTGTACCTTGAAGGGGGTTGCATGGCCACTTGATGAAGATGCTTCTCTTGTGGGCAGTCGTTGAAGGATCTGTGCAAAGTTGTCCATCATTTCATTTCTTTTCGTGCAAGGGGTTCCTCGAGCAACATTTTAAAAGCATCTCCTACTCCATCATCTTTTTTTTCGTCTCCCATGGGTTGTTGTCGGGCTCAACACGATCGATCTTTCCACGACTCGATTGGTTCAAGTCCCAACTTCTTGTACCTAGATCTTGTCAGGGACATGCACAAAGAAAAATAAATGAAGAGTGGACCGCTCTGATACCACTGATCCGGATTTAGGATCTAAACGAACTAATTAACAGACTAAATACAATAAACACAGAGATATGAAGAACAACACAGATATCCAGTGAACAATATTTTCTATTGAATAAATGAAATAGGATGAAATTGTAAAACTGCAGAACTGAAACACTTGCTCGAATGGTGGTAGTTATCTTTGAGAAGAGATGTGGCTGCTACGCACATCCATTTGAGAAGAATGACTACAATGAGGCTCCAGAGGCCTTTTTAACATTACTTGTGAATGCCAAAACCCTAGACATCAAAAAACCTAACCCTAGGAGATGAAACGCCAAAAGTTATGTGGGCCCCTATGGGTAAGTTGGCACCTCAACTTCTCGTAGTTGTAAATTTTGCATATGACCTCCGTTTTAGGCACGTGATAGCCCGTTGGAAAGGTATTTTCGAGAACTACACATTACATCATCAAACTTTGACTCCGTCTATAGTTTGACTCTGGGAAGCCAAAAAAACATTGTTTAGAGCCCCAAAACGGCCATGGAAGTACAACAAGATGTGTTGACATGAAAACATACAAAATAAGCTAGTTGGATTAAGTGGAGGCCACCAGTATCCACCTGGAAGATGTGTAGGGTTTCAGATAGCCCTAGAAATGTAGAACTCACAATTACAAAGAAGTACAAAAGAACGTGTTGAATTAAAAATTGTCAAGCGAAGCAAGTTGGCATAGGTGGGTGCCCACCAATATCCACGTGGATCATTCCTCCCCCCTTAGGAAGAAATGGTCTCCATTGCATTGAGTTCCCCCATCAGGTGACAAAAATTCTATTGAATTTGGCCCCGAGGGAGCCACTTTCCTTGGTGGAGGAGTTGCCCTGCCTTGACAACCAGATAAAGATGGATCCTCTGCTGGCGAGTGCCCTTGACCTGTGTGTCCACTATTTGATCAGTGGATGCTTGTTCTATGCAGTCAGGTTTGAGCTATGTTGGTGTCAGTTGTTCTTTGATCTATGAGGTTTCCAATAATGGTGGAAATTATGGCCGACGAAGGTCAACATTGAACACTGGGTGCAAGCCAAGGAAGGGTGGAGTGTTGAGCTCAAAATAATTGCTACGCATAGCCTTGGTGATGGTTTAAGGCCCATAGCAAAGTGGGAGGAGCTTCCGATGGGGTCCTGTAAGACGCTCCTTCTGCAAATGTAACCAGACCTTGTCTCCAACCTGAAACTGGTGCGGTACACTGTGTTGATCATGGTGTTGCTTGTACTTAGCATTGGCTTTTTACAAAATCTCATGGACCTGTTGGAGCATGTGCTAAATCTTCTCAATGAATCTGGTGGCTTTGTCGGTCTCAGACTGAAGATGGAAAGAGTCTGTCTGTGTGGTTGCAAGAGGTAGTGCAACATCAATTGAATCCAAGGGTTGGAATCCCAGTCCCACCTGAAACGGGCTATGGTCGGTGGAGCTATGGAGAGCCTTTTTATAACTGTGTTGAACATAGGGGAGACTCTCATCCCTTGTACGTGGATGCTTAGATTTGTACATGCGCAGGATGTGCACAATCATCTGATTGATGACCTATGTTTAGTTGTATGTTTGGGGGTGGAAAGAAGTGGATTTAGTGAGCTTGGTGTCCAACAGTGACCAGAGACTCGACCAAAATGTGTTGAGGAACCTGTTGTCCCAGTCAGAGATGATGGTCTGTGGTATCCCAAAGTGGACCCACACTCGATCGAAGAAGAGCTTGGCAGTATCTATCGTTGTGATGTTCTTTTTGTAGGTTGTGAGGATGGCCATCTTCAAAAACCGATCAACGACCACAAATATACAATCACAATCATTGCCTTTTTTGGTGGACGGAAGGCCAGACATGTAATCCATCAATATGGATTCCCAAGGCTTCTCGAGGGTAGGAAGAGGGGTGTATAAGCCTTGCTTCTTGATGGCTAGCTTGGAAATGTCACAAGCAGTGCAAGATCTGATATACTTCCTGACGTCCTGTCGAATTTTCGGTGAATAAAAATGTTTCTGGAGAACGAACACAATTTTTTCCATGCCAAAATGTTCTGCCATATTATTATAGTGGGATTCACAAATCATCTTTGCATGCTCGCTTGCAGGAACACAGGGATGGCCCAGATGGCATAACAATCTATTCTGAATATGAAAATCGGTGGCAGTCGTGCATGTACCCAAGACCTGATAGGTGGTGGTGAAGTCTGGATCTTGCTGATAAGTTGGGTCCACTCAGATGCCTCATGTCCATAGGAATAGAGCACAATGGTGAGTACAACCACGGGAGGTCRACTGAGGAAATCAATGATGTGATTTKTGCTCCCTATATTATACTTGATTTTGAGATGGAAATGTTGCAAGTAGGTGGACCACTTCTGATAGTGGTCATTCTGCAACTTCCCATGTGTCTGTATGAACTGCAGAGGCTTGTGATTAGTGTGGATGATTGTCAAATTTCCCAAAATGTAATGTTTCCATTGACGACGGGCTTGTACAATGGAATACATTTCCTTGTCATAGGTGGGGTATTTTTGGATAGTATCTAAGAGCGTGTCACTATGGTATGCCACTAGATGACCATGTTGAGTGAGAACTGCACCTAAAGCATAGTCAGATGCATCGGTCTCAATCTTGAATGTTTGTTGCAGATCGAGCAAGGAGAGTACTGGATCTGAGCACAAGTGATTCTTCAAATCATCAAATTGTCATTTTTATTCCTTCCCCCACATGATCTTTTCCCTGCCACCGCCCTTGGTCACATGGCTGAGGGCCCATGCAATGTGGGAGAATCCCAACACGAACTATTGGTAGAATTTGGTCAGTCCCAAGAAGCTTTGAAGCTCGGTTAGTGTGGTCGGGGTTGGCCAGTCACGAATGAATTGGGTCTTAGTGGGATCAACATGTACCCCATGCTCATCAACAATGTAGCCCAAGTATTGGACCTTGTTCATGCCAAAGGAACATTTTTCCAAGTTGGCATTGTGTTTCCGCAGAGTGCTCAAAACCTGATGAATATGCCGCATGTGCTCCTCCCAACTTTTGTTGAAGATGAGGATGCCATCCAAATATACCACCACAAAAGAGTTGGTGAAGGGTCTCAATACATCATACATCAACCTCATGAAAGTGGTTGGTGAATTTGTTAATCCAAAGGGCATCACCAACCATTCGAAGAGACCTTCTTTAGATTTGAAAGTTGTCTTCCATACATCAGTTTGTTCGATGAGAACCTAGTGGTAGCAAGACTTTAGGTCAATCTTGTTGAAGAAATTTTCCCCCTTGAGTTGGTTAAGAAGGTCATCAATCTTGGGAATTGGGTACTGGTTTCTAACTGTGATTTTGTTTAATGCTCTCTAATCAATACAAAGTTGCCAGGTTTCGTCCTTCTTCTACACCAGTGCAATTAAGCTTCCACAAGGGGAGGAGTTGGGTCTAATGTGCCCCTTTTGAATAAGCTCTTGGATCTGATGCTTGATTTCATCATTTTCCATCAGCGAGCGATGATAGGCTGATCCATTAGGCAGAGGTGCATCAGGGGTTAGATCAATTGGATGTTTGACTTGGTAGTGTGTCGGTACCTCGTTGGGTGAGGAGAAGATGTCTCTTTACTCTTCCATGATCCGGTCCACTTGCTTTTGCTGCAAAGAGAGGCTCTTGGTATTTCTTGGTTAAGTGGTGCACTACTCTTCCTAGTGAAGGAGTAGAGAAGTATCTTTTGTTCGTTCTTTGGTCTATCTATATTGAGGAAGTTTTGTTGGGTTTTTTCCCCCATGAGGGTTTCCCAGGATAATTTATGTGTCTATATTGTTTCTGTGATTTATTCTCTTTCAATGATCTTGTTTATGCAGCTAATGTGCTAAATTTTTATAATAATGAAAGAATAACCATAACTGCTAGCTGCATAAGTAAAAACTTCAACATGGTATCATAGTAGGCCTGAAAGAGACCAACTCACAATCTAGTTTTTATAAGTATTGCAGCTTTTGTAGAATTAGGTTTTCTACATAAACCCTAAGTGTGATGTTTTCCTTGTTTGAGGAGGACATTGGAGAAAGTAACCAAACCTAGGAACTCGCCCTAGGAGGGCACATCTAGTCCCTGGACCAAAATTATGAAATTTGAAGTTTGAGAAATTAGGGTTTCCTTATAAAACCCTAAGTTGCAGTTGCAGTTGCAGTACTTGTTGCAGTACCAGTTGCAGTTGCAGTACTAGTTGCAGTTCCAGTATCAGTTGTAGTTGCAGTGCCATTTCCTTCATGCAAGTTGCAACATCAGTTGTTGTGCCAACACCAGTTGCAGTACCAGTTGTAGTAAAAGTTTTTGTGAAGTGTTGGGACTGATTTTTTATTTTCCTAGTGCACCTTACCCTAGAAAATATCCAACTACCTTTAAATTAGAAATTGAAGCACCTTTGAAGTTTTAAAGGTTTTTTATTACTCGTCATTGTTGCTAGATGGTGCCACTACCTGTCGATACTACTAGAGGTATGTACTTACATATGTTTAAACGATATCATTATTTTAAAGGGTATTTATAGAAGAACGAATCTTTTGTCTAAACAACAATTGTAGATCCAGAGGGATCTCAGATACAACACATTAAGAGGAACTATGTACCCCAGGTTTGATTACTTTGATATGCCTCTAATTGTTATGGAATTATTGTAATATTATGAATATCCAGGTTGCATTTTGATCTGTTAAAGTTATCATACGAACCATTGGTCAAAATTAAAGTCAAAGTATTAGATTGATTAAAGTTGATATTATAGAGTTTATTCCCTAACTCATATTTATGTCAAGATAACATATTGTCTTAGTACAGAGGATAGGTTGAAGGAAATACTTGGCATCTTTAATGAAGGAGACTCGAAAGAAAAGAAACACACTCATTCTTGAGGACAAGACTCCAGGTTCTAGGTTTGATTGACTAAATTGATAAGATTCAAATTTACACATATCAAGTTTGATAAATGCTAAACACTATAGCTGTGATAGCAACCTTTGAAAAGTTTTATTATTGAATACTTGGTAACATGTGAGAACTGTTAAGGTAAATGCTTACTGTAATCATTTACTAGATATAACTAACATCTCCTCTAGGAGAAACTTCTTGTTTTGTTTCTAGGTTACCATGGAGGAATGATTGATCACAAACTTGAAGAGTGCTTCTCTCATTCCTTATTATTGTATTTCTTAATTTTTACCCTTGTTTCAGGCAGGTCATAAGTGATAGCTCTAAAGGATCTATTGTGACAATTGTTCTTGCTATTGTTTTGTTATTATTATAAAGAGTAGTATTCTTGTCTGTTGTTTCTCCCTTGTTGTTCTTATTCCGGGTAGGTCACAGGTGATAACCCTAAGGAAGCTATAGTGATGGTTGCAAGAGGAAACATATTAGATGAGACATGGAGTAGACTATCCAAGTTATATACATGACTGTATACATACATGTACCAAAGAAGATGAAGAAAAAGTTACTTTTGAGATACAAAGTATCTCATATGAAGATTGATTGTAAGGAGCAGAAGGCTCCAAAGATGACCAAACATTAGAATAGAACTCACAATAGACTTGGTCAATGGATAATGAAGCCACCTTGACAGGAGGCAAAATTCATTTGAAGTATGACTCATCTTTTCATATTAAGACTTGGTATTCAACACCAAGTATATCTTTCAGAGACTATGAAGTTTTTGTAGACTTAGAAGAAATCAAGAATTAGAGTAAGGCTGATCTCAGAAAGGATCAGATGGGAAAAAGAGACATCTTCTAGGACTGGAAGACAGATGCCATGAGTTGAGAAGACTATTTCCTAGCTTCAGATACCTTTAGGAGACATTGAATCTCCTGAGAAGATTCCCTTGTTTCAGTGACAAAGGAGGAAGCCAGTCAGAAGGATTGGGATACGTTTTTTACCTTCGGACCAGAAGGGAAGTCAATGGTGACTTCCAAGACTGATATAACAAATCAATCATGTTGCATATAATAGTATACATATGTACAAAGCCTTATTTGCATCCAGATAATTCTCCCAACAAGAGGGAGAAGACTATGACGAGACGCTTTCTCCAGTAATCAGAAGAATTATATATATAACAAACATGATTCATTAAAAGAAGCTGACACAATATGAGATTCAGAGGAAGCAGGTATGAAAATCCATGTATTTGAGATTGAGTTATCTCCAATGCTAGTTGGTGAAGTACATGAGTCGGGTCATGGAGACATGACCACAATAGAAGATTGAGTTACCTCTAGAGAAAGAGGATAAGCTACCCTTAGTGTTAGTTATTGAGCCACTCTTTGTTTCATATGAAGTTGTTTCCATGATAGAGTAGAGGAGTTACTCTCGGAGTTCAACAACCACAATGGCAATGGAGTAGTCATTCTCAGCTTCAGAAAATATGCAGGTGCAGAGTCCTAGTCCCAGAGCTTGCACATGATTGTGAAGATTAAGTTGCAGCCAAGCAAGTTGAAACAAGCTCCAAGAGCTTGGTATGGTAGGATTGATAGTTTTTTGATGAGATTGGGATTTATCGAGAGTAAATTTGATCCCAACCTTTACTTCAAGATTTAGAATGATGGACTAGTTATATGGATGCTATATGTGGATGACTTATTCTTGACATATGAAGGAAATCTCATCACATATTGTAACAAGAATCTTGCCGTTGAATTTGAATTGAGGAACTAGGCTCAATGCACTATTTCTTAGGTCCTGAAGTATGGCAGAGCCCAAAAGAGATTTTTCTTAATAAAGAAAAGTATGATGTGGAAATTATGAAGAGATTCGATATGATGGAATATAGATATATGTCCACTCCTATGGAGACAAATATGAAGTTATTGGTTGATACTTCGTAAGAAATAGTTGATGTTACTCTATACAGACATATGATTGGTTCGTTGATGTATCTGATGAACACCAGACCAGATATATTCTTTGTTGTGAACACCCTGAGTCAATATCTAGTGAATCCCAGGCGTGTTCATCTTGTAGCTTCAAAGTATGTGATTAGATACCTTAAGGGTACGTTAGATTATGTCCTCTATTATATTGGATATTGTGACTTCAAATTGTATGGCTATACATATTTAGATTGGGCAGGAAGTGCTTCAGACAGAAAAAACACTTTAGGATGTTGTTTTAGTTTGGGGTTAGTCATGACTTCATGGAAAAGCAGGAAGCAATCCATTATTTCTCTCAGCATGACAGAAGAGGAGTACATTGTAGCATGTGCCCCCAGTTGTGAAGCCATATGGCTTCAGAAGCTGTTGACATGTCTTTTCAATATGGATATGGAAGCTACCATGATTTTATGTGCTAACCATAGTTGCATAAAGATGACAAACAACCCAGTGTTCCATGCTAAGACAAAGCACATAGAGATCTGGTATCACTACATTCGTGACATGGTGCAGAAGGGAGTTGTAAAGCTCCAATATGTTGGCACATATAAGTAGGTTGCAGATGTGTTGAGTAAGCCTCTGTCTCATGTGAAGTTTGAGTACTTTCAAGAAAAACTTGGTGTTTTTCGAAAGGACATCCCTTGAAAGGGGGAGTGATGTTGATGATACTATGGTATCCTAACCAACAATGGGTAGCTCAGTTAGGATTTTATATCCTAGGGGACTGATCGTCCCTGGGCAAATCCCGAAGGTCCCATAAGGACAGTCTGTCAGAGTACATGTGCATGTATATGCCAGCTATGGTCAGTAGTGGTAGCTCAGTTAGGATTTTATATCCTAGGGAATCTTATGATTCCTAGGAAGATCCCAAAGGACGGTAAGGATGATCTGTCAGAGTACCACGTGGTAGCTTGTTAGGATTTTATATCCTAGGTAATCTTATGATTCCTGGGTAGATCCTAAGGGTCCTGTAAGGACGATCTGTCAGAGTACCACATATGTTGTTTTTGATGTACCTACACCATTCAGTTGCCACATATTGATGTTGATGTTCCAGCTTCATGTTGTGGATGGTGTTGATATTCTCGCTTCGTGCTATTGATGTTGATGTTGATGTTCTAGCTTCATGCTGTAGACGGTGTTGATTTTCCATCTTTGTGTTATTGATGTTGATGTTGATGTTCCAACTTCATGCTGTGGATGGTGTTGATATTCTAGCTTCATGCTATTGATGTTGATGTTATAACTTTGTGCTATTGATGATGTTGATATTCCAACTTTGTGTTGTTGATGTTGATTATCCAGATTCATGTTGTTGATGATGTTGATATTCCAGCTTCGTGTTATTGATGTTGATGTTCCAACTTCGTGTTGTTGATGTTGATGTTCTAGCTTCATGTTGTTGTTGATGATGATGTTACTCTAACTCCACGCTATAGATGATGATGATGTTCAGTTTCTATTGATGTTGATGATGAAAAAAACTTTCTATTACCTATAGATATGATCGACAATGTTCCCAATGTTGATGACGATCTCCCCTCCTCTTGATGATGTATTGAGTCCAGTCAGTTGTTATTAATGTTGTCAATAGAATACCCTTCTTGTTAAGGGGAAGTGTTGAATTATTGTAACTTCGAAGAATATTGTACTTATATTTGAGTCATTATTATACGGATCAAATCCCCTTTTGTGGATTGATCAAGTCGGGTATTTTGTAATATCAAATCCCCTTTTGTGGATTGGTCAACATGTATTTGTATGGTGGTATTTGTAAAGTCAGACCCTAGTAATTGTAAAGTGGTTTTATCCACTTCTAGGAGAAGTCGGTTCCACCAAGTGAAGAGTCACAACCCTAGCGTCACCTCATAACTTATATTTATATGTGAGGATGGTGTCTCATTTAAACACACTCACCACACTAGCTCTGTAGCTATGAAGAAGTGTGCAAGTCTTGGAGGAACTGCTACAGTAGCTAAGTGTGACATCAAGGAGGGTTTCTTGGTTTGTGTCTTGGTTAAGTGGTGTGCTACTCTTCCTAGTGAAGGAGTAGATGTTGTTGGGGAAAAACACCCTACGGACTAGAAAATAGAGTTTAGACTTTACATGCAGATATGACCGAATAGAAATTACTTTCTACCTTCATCCCTAGATTTAAATCCCCTTTTCTTAGTAAATGCATGGAAAGATCAACCTACCTCGTTACCGGTGTTTGATGTCGATCCTCCATTGTGCTTGATTACTTGTTCACAATACTCCTTCCAAAGTTGACCTGCATCCAAGACGAGAAACAACTATGCATGCATACTACTTATATACTCACGGGTTAGAAATCAAACATAAACTAATCAAACCATAAAAAGTTCATGAATTGGGACGAGAAAAGCATTCTCTTTATTACTTAAAATGAGTCAACTTACAAAAGCTGAGACCGACCACTGCTCCTTGAACCTGATCCTGGGCTCCTCTTCTTCTGTCCTTCAACTGCTTTGCTTTAAATCCCCTTTGGCATTAGGAAAGGCTAAAGGGTTGGGACAATGGAATACGTAAATGGGCAGAGTTTCTTTGATATATTCTTCCCTCCTCCAAATGGTACCCCTGACCCTTCTTTTATAGGCTAGAAGGAGCTAGGTATTTGGACGAACCCTCAGCCTTGCATGGCTAGGAGTTTCAGTTAACTCACCCATAGCTTTTGTTCCGTCGGCAACTTTCCTTTTTTCATGCTTTTGTCGGTCCACGCGGGCTGTTTTGGGTTAGCCAGCGTGTACACGCATGAAGTAGTGAGTTAGGGTGCTTGGGCCTTTATTCAAGAGGATTTTCAAAGAGTTGTTCAGCAGTGTTTTTGGCAAAGAAAGGATATGAGTTGGCCTGATGCCAGGGAAGCATGTGCGGTGCAATTTAGGGTTATAATAGTAGAGGAGTCTCTTCTGTTTGGTCTCTAGTCTATCTATATTGAGGAAGTTTTGTTGGGTTTTCTCCCCCATGAGGGTTTCCCGGGATAATCTGTGTGTCTCTATTGTATTTGTGATTGCTTCTCTTTTAGAGATCTTATTTATGTAGCTAATGTGTTAAATGTTTATAATAATGAAAGAATAACTGTAGCTTCTATTTGTATAAGTAAAAACTTCAACATGAAGAATGAAGTTTGCATACCATTCCATGAGATTTTTGTTGTCAGAGATGGATTGTATATCAGTTGTATGGCGTCTTATATAAATTTTTGGGTTATCAGTATGAATGAATGCATGTGGTTTACTTTTCAATTCTATGATTTTTTTGTTGTATTCCTAAACACAGAGATTGGATAAAATGAGATTTCTTGTTGCAGCAGAAAAGAGAACAATTTCAAGAGGTAAGTGTTGTCACACAAGAACCAACACTTACAAAACTTGTGGTTGTTACACAATAACCAACCACAAGAAGCTCAGTTGTAACTTAATTCCTTCTAGTATTACTGCCCAACTTTCTAGAGGAAGAAAACTTAATGACACAAGTGCAGAAAGAGTTAGTTATGGGGTTGCATGAGGACATGCAACATATTCAATTGGAGGGAATGTTGATTCACGAAAAATTACCGTCTTTTCACAACCATTTTCCCTTTATTTTTAATACTTTAACCATATATTAAGTTAGTTTTAATGTGTTATGCGGGATTAGGTTCAAGATATTTTCCAATGCATTTATTTTAGTACTTTTTGTGAATTTATGATTTTTTTTTTTTAAAAAATGGTAAATTTTTCTATTAAAAAGGTGTGGTCAAGACCATTGAGATACAAAGGATGAAATTCAAAGTTATAAACATATCCAAAATTGGTTGTATTGAGCCTGAATCCCAACAA
Organism: Picea mariana; assembly: GCA_032191745.1. Lineage (NCBI taxonomy): Eukaryota > Viridiplantae > Streptophyta > Pinopsida > Pinales > Pinaceae > Picea > Picea mariana. The sequence continues at coordinate 24,899 of JASDQU010687670.1, forward strand.
AAATCTACCTTTTTCTTGAGTTTCTTCCAAATTCTAACACTACTGCAACTATGAACTGTGTATAGTCAGTAGTAGATATCATAAATACATATACAGAGGAAAAACATAATTAATTAATAAGTTTTTGAGTCTTCTACCAGATCCATTTTGGAGGCCATCTCCCTAATTTATTTGTTTTTCATCCAGGGGGTTGTTAAGATCGTGAATTGGAGTTATTGATGCTTTGGAGGAAATTCGGGCATTGTCTGCTGATGACTATTGGACTCTATATCCCTCTCTCTGCTCATGCCTCCTCTAAAGGTCCTCATTTTGGCTCATTAGTGTGTCTACTTCGTCTTGGATCTCCCTAATTAAGGTTTGATGTTGAACTAGAGTTTCTAGTGCATAAGATACAGTTGAATTTAGTGCACATAGTCTGATAAACACTCTCTGGAGGGTCTTTGAGTCGTTGATCTCCATTTCACTATCCATACGTTTCCCAGGAGCTTGTGAGTCCATGAATTTGCTCAACGGGGAAATATTCTCACTCATGCATATTGCTTGATTCAAATTGAGGAAAGAACGGGGGGCAGAAGGTCTAGACCCACGGAATAACACAGAGCTGCAGCAGGAGGAAGTGTTAGACACTAAGAAAAAATCTAACTTCTTTGGAGTTGGAGATCTAGTCCAGACTGACAATGAATGTATCAAAATGATGCCCCTATTCACATTTTTATTTTCTATGTCACCTTCATTGCTCATCATGATTGATCCTATAGTACAAAGCCTTTTGTAATCATAAACTGAACCAGGATGTACCTGGAGCTAAGTTAGCCAGGTTCACTTGCACCCTGCCACCTTCTCCATGCTCAAGTTGATGTCTGCTAACAATATGACATGCTCCAACTTCAATGTATGTGCAATTCCACAATTTGGAGCCAGAATTGGAAAGTCTAGATCCATTGTTTCACACTTGCAATGGTACTGGACGCGAAACACCACACACAAACGAGATATCCACCTTGTGGATGGGTTAACGTCATTTTCATGCGTATTTATCTCGATCCATGGAAACGATTGCATGTCGAGGTGGCTAATCCCTTATCCATGCATCCATCCCGAGGGCACATGTAAGGGGTGTTGATTTGATGGATTATTCCTTTGGTCGCAGGAATGGGAGGCTGTGAATTTAGGATCTTATTCATATGATCGCAAGGGGAGAGGTAGAGAACCAATTCTCCAGCCCTCATAAGACCTTGGGGCTTGCCTATGGCAAGATTTTCTATTATGTCTATTGTTGTGTTGAATTGTCTGACCACATGAAAGAAGTTCACTTGTAAGTTTCTGATTGAGAGTCGAGTATATTCCACTAGTTTCTTTAACTAGGAGTCCTTTCGCATGGAGTTAAAAATAATGATTCTAATCATATTTTTAGAATCGCCAATTATATAGAATCTATAAATTTAATGTTGTTTGACTAATTGAATGCCTTGGATTATAGTGTAGGCTTATGCCCTGTTGTTGGTGGTGATTCCTAGATTCCAATAGAAATAAGAAACTATGTGTCCTCTAGGTCCATACAGTACCCTCCACACCTACCTCCCCTTGGTTTCCCTTTGAAGCCTCATCAAATCATAAAGTGTGTAACAATTGGGATGAAATCCAAGTGTCAAGCTTTGAGGACAGAAAATGAAGTTTCCATCTTGATCACTATGAAACCTTAGGATGGTGGGCTAGAAAAAATATTAAATTTTGTAACCCGTGCTTTCTCTTCTAGGGTTAACATGGTCAGGTCCTCCTGTCTAAGTCGTTTGGAGTTCATGGATTCAGACAGTTGATTCACGACCCTTGTAGAAAAAAGAAGGGAAAGGGTTCTCTTATTTTCAAAGACAATGCAATTCCTGGACAACCAGAGTTGCCAAAGAATGTATTTAGGAAGGGCTTTCCAAATCCTTTTAAAAAATACTTTTCCTTGAAATGAACCATGGTAGTATTTCTCCCATTTTCCCAGAAGGGGATTGAAGTTAGTTGGCCACCTATTTTTTGAGCATAGACCTTGGTAGACTAAGTATCTTACCTACTTTGAGAAATCACATTCCCAGAAGAGATGCTATATCATTTTGCAATTGCTTTCACATAGTGGACACCAAAAGGGACCAATAAACCCTCTCTTATGTAGGTTTTCTCCAGTTGGAATCTTCCCATGAGAAAGAGTCCAGTAGAAGATGTTGATTTTTGTAATACCGTTTGGATTCCAGGTATTTCACCACCAGGTATTTCTTTCTGTAAGGATTGTTTGGAGAAGCAAGGCTTGATATCTTGCTTTCACAGTCTAACCATTAGTGCCCCAACCTTGACTATCCTGTGTTCTACAGTGTACTAGGTTTTCCCCTTACAGGTCTTTCATAAGAGATAGGACTTGAATTTGGGGCTGGGGATGGACATCCCCAAACTTCCAATTCTTCCAGGTCCCATCATCATTCCAATTAGAAATGTCAAAAAGAATTGATTTTTGATGGGTCTCTAGCCAATCCTTAAGGTCTTCATAGTGCTCATTTTGTTCCAGAGGATTTTGGCTTAAAATATTATCCTTCCAAAGACTGATAGATTTTCCATTTCCTAGGATTCAATACGTGTCTTTTTTCAGAAATAGTATTGATGTCCTAAGAAACTTCCAAATAGGGGTACCAGGGGTGCTTGGAGGGATTAAATCCATACTTCAGTTTATGTTTCCCAAACTGTGTTTTTTTACTATTGTTGTTTTCCATCATTATTTCCTTCATGCGAGAGACTATTTTCCATAGCATTTTTAAAACCAAGGTTATATTTACTAATTCTGGATCATGGAATCCGAGACCCCCATGTTCCTTGGGTACTGATTTCGTGTTATCCCATCAAACTAGATGGAATCTCTTTTTGTTTTATTTTCCACCTTTCCATAGAAACTTTCTTATGAGTTGGGATAGATTCTTTTTAGTTCCCATGGGCGCCAGAAGAGAAGAGAATTGAAATAGAGTGAGGGAGGATATAATTGATTTAATTAGAACCAAGCACCCTACTAGATTTAACCAAATCACTCCCCAAGATTCCATCTTTTCTTTGATTTTTTGAGTTATGATTTTCCATTATTCCCCTGGGATGGATTTTAAGAAAATTGGCATCCCCAAGTATCTGAAAAGATTCCAATCTTATGAGAAGGGGAAATAAAGAGTTTTGGTGAGGTCCCGAAGGCACTATGCATCTATATTCCAAGAATAGATTTGAATTTTGTTCCTATTTATGAGACCTCCAAAGATCTGAGTGAATTGATCCAAAACCAGTTTGAATCGTCTTGCAATTATTCTTGAAGCCCCTCCTAGGAGTAGTGTCTCATCTTCAAACTGGGAGGGATTTATTCTCTTGATTGTATTAGATATTTGGATTCTTGGTATTGTTCCATTAATGCATTCCCATTCCAGCCATCGATTCAAAGGTTTTGACATGAGTACATAAAGTAGATATGACAAGGGGAATCCATGTCTTAATCCTCTTGTGGATTTAAAGAAATGGTTGACTTCCCATTGATTAAAGGAGCAATCCAAGGGTTTGCTATGAAAGAGTTTATCCAAGAGATGAAGAGATGGTTAAACCCAATTTTTTTTAGGACTACCTTGAGGAAGTCATGATTTACTCTGTCAAAAGAATTTTCCATATCTATTTTTATCTCCATTCCTTTTTCTCCTCGGTCGTGGTGTGAGTGTATTTCCTCTTGGACTAGGATTATGTTGTCCCAAATTTGTCTGCCTGCTACAAATCCCCCTTGATTGGAAAGAATTAAGGAACTAAGAAGAGGCTTCAATCTGTTGGAAATTATCTTGGCCATGATTTTGTATGAAACATTGCATAGTGATATGGGTCGAAATCTGTCGAAATAAGTGGATCCTTTATCTTTTGGAAAAAGAGCCAAGAAGGCCCAGTTAGTAGCTCCCCCTAGATGATGGGACGTTTGGACATATCTGAGCATCCTGATGTAATCAAATTTAATAATGGACCAACATATTTTAAAGAATCGAATAGTAAAACCATCAGGTCCTGGATCCCTATCTAGATTGAATTGGTTGATAGCCTTCAGGATTTCCTCTTCCTCCACTTGTTTATTAAGCTCAAGATTATCCTCTTCTGACACCAGTTGAGGGAGGTGAGAAATAAATTTGTTTCTCAGCTCTACATCCAAGTCCCCTTATTTCATGTACAACTATCTATATAACCGGGTGGCATGTTGTTTTATTTCTTCAAAATTGCATGGTTTCACCTGTTGGTGTCTTTATTTCCTCAACTATGTTTTTCCACTATCTTACCTTGGCTTGTTTGTGGAAGAAGGTTGTGCTCTTGTCTCCGGATTGTAACCAAAGGCTTCTTGATTTTATCCTCCATATTGTTTCTTCATCCCTCAAGGATTTTATATAATCTCGATGAGTTGCTTTTTCCCTTTGAAGGAGTTCAGGCTAAACATCCATTGTCTCGAGTGCTTCTTGTATGTCTTCTAGTTTTTTTATTTTTTCCAGGAACTCCATGTGAAGAGGGAGAGAGAAGGTTTTTTCCCAGTTCTTAATAGCCAATTTTGTGAGTTTAATCTTATGCTCCCAACGTGCATTGGAGAACATGTGATCCATTGGCTCCAAGTTCTAGAGATTAGGGGGGGGGGGAATTCAGGCTTCTCCATCTAGATGGGATTGAATCGAAAAAGGGAAGGCCCCCAATTGGGATATTTTTCATAGGAAATAGAGATGGGGCAATGATCTGAGATAGCCCAGGGGAGAATTTTGGAGGTAAAATAAGTTGGTTGGGTGAGGAAAGAACTACAAATTAGAAAATGGTCCAGCCTAGCCGTTATGTAACCTAGTCCAACCCTTTTTCTATTCTAGGTATAAATTCCTTATGTGGGGGGGACATCAATAAGGTCTAAAGCAGAAATTAGGTCATCCATATTTTCACGAAATTGATCATGAACAATAGAGCCCCCTATTTTTTCTTTCAAAATCCTTGTGATGTTGAAGTCTCCTACTATTATAAGATTTTGAAGAGGGTCCCTTGTTGCTAGATTTAAAAGAGATTTCCAACAATCTAATTTTTCCCATAAATTATTTTCCATGTAGATATTAACTATATGATAGATCATACCTGAAGGTATGTAAGTTAACTTGACCAGGATCCAATTCAGAGCCTGATGGATCTCTTCCCGTTGGAACAATTTTGAACTCTAGAGTGTGCATGGCCCTCCTGAAGCGCCCCTTGCACTTATGGCCATACCTTTACTTTTTCTCCATATTCTTTACATGGAAAGTGAAGGAAAGGAAAGGCAAGGCAAGTGAAGGAAAGGAAAGGAAAGTGAAGGTAAGGCAAGTGAAGGCAAGTCATGAATGTCAAGGGAAGTGAAGGCAAGGCATGGAAAACGAAAGACAAGTGAAGCCAAGGCAAGTGAAGGAAATACAAGTGAAGGAAAGGCATGGAAATTGAAGGCAAGGAAAGGAAAGTGAAGGAAAAGAAGGGAAAGTGAAGGCAAGGCATGGCATGACATGGAAAGTGAAGGCAAGACATGTCAAGTAATAAGGCAAGTGAAGGCAATGCATGGCATGGCAAGTGATAAGGAAAGGAAAGTGAAGGAAAAGAATGGAAAGTGAAGGCAAGGCAAGGGAAATGAAGGCAAGACATGAATGACAAGGAAAGTGAAGGCAAGGCATGTCATGACATGGAAAAAGAAAGACAAGTGAAGGGAAGGAAAATGAAGGAAAGACAAGTGAAGGAAAGGAATGACAAGTGAAGGAAAGGAAATGAAAGTGAACACAAGGAAAGAAAAGTGAAGGCAAGGCATGACATGCCATGGAAAGTGAAGGCAAGGCATGGCATGGAAAGTGATAAGGCAAGGAAAGTGAAGGAAATGCATGAAAAGTGAAGGCAAGGTATGGCATGGAAAGTGAAGGAAAGGAAAGGAAAGTAAAGGAAAGGCAAGGAACGTGAAGGGAAGGCAAGGCAAGTGAAGGGAAGGTAGGGAAATTGAAGGCATGGCATGATATAGAATGGCATGGCATGGAAAAGGTAGAGAATTGAAGGAAAGAAAAGTGAAGGAAAGATAAGTGAAGGAAAGGAAAGGCAAGGAAAGTGAAGGAAATGCAAGGCAAGTGAAGGCAAGGCATGGCATGGAATGACAAGTGAAGGCAAGGCATGGAAAGTGATAAGGAAAGTGAAGGAAATGAATGGGATGGAAAGTGATAAGGCAAGGTAAGTAAATGCAAGGAATGGAAATTGAAGGCAAGGAATGGCATGGAAAGTGAAGGCAAGGCAAGGAAAGTGAAGGAAAGGAAAGGCAAGGCAAGTGAAGGAAAGACAAGGAAAGTGAAGGAAATACAAGTGAAGTCAAGGCAAATCAAGTGAAGGAAAGGAATGAATGGAAAGGCAAGTGAAGGCAAGGCATGGAATGGCATGGAAAATGCAAGACAAGTGAAGGAAAGGCAAGTGAAGGAAAGACAAGTGAAGGCAAGGCATGKAAAGTCAAGCGAAGGAATGAAAAGGCAAGGCAATGCATGGCATGGCATGGAAAGTGAAGGAAAGGCAAGGAAAGGCATGGCGAGTGAAGGCAAGGCAAGGTAAGGCATGGAAAGTGAAGGAAAGGCATGGCATGGCAAGTGAAGGAAAGGAAAGGCATGGCATGGAATGTGAAGGCAATGCATGGTATGTGAAGGCAAGGCATGGTATGGAATGTGAAGGAAAGGCATGGCATGTGAAGGAAAGGTATGGCATGGAAAGTGAGGGAAAGGCAAGGCAAGGCATGCCAAGTGAAGGCAAGGCATGGAAAGTGAAGGCAAGGCAAGGCATTGCAGGGCAAATGAAGGAAAGGAATGGAATGGCAAGTGAAGGAAAGGAAAGGAAAGGGATGGAAACTGAAGGAAAGGAAAGTGAAGGCAAGGAAAGGCAAGTGAAGGAAAGGAATGTCAAGGAATGGCATGGCAAAGAAAGGCATGGAATGGGTATATTTTAAGGAAGGGTTTTAATAGCATTACAAATATTTTAAAAGCAGTCAAAATGAAGCCAAAATTATTCTTTTACATACCTAGATGGTCATTCAAGTTTACCATTGGGACCACTTCTAATACTGACAGTTTGCATTAACTTCTCGTGTTCAGAGTAAGGAAAGAAGTATCATACCTTTGATGAGTTCTTACTTGGCATTGTTTGTAGTTGGAGGTTTGTACCAATGACCAAGTTTGTAAAGTGGTATACAAATTGACCTAGTTTATAATCTTGAAATACATAACCACCTTTATTTCATGTTATTTCTTCCCGTGTCATGTATTCTCCTTTAATAACCATCAACCCTATCAGAAATTCAATGCCTTTGAAGTCTGTTACTGATCGCATGAGGGTTTGATTTCCCTCTAAGCATCATGCTAGCCAATAATCAATGCCCCATTCATTATCTCTTGGGAAAACCACTGCGTATATGTTCCTTGCAAAAACTGGAGTGCCAAAATGTGAGTCCACTAAATGACCAAAGCATAAAACATTCATTCTAGTTATTCAAAATTTAATAGAAGGATTCAACGAACCTGGAAGTACGCGATCTGAGACATGATCACAATCTGCTGAAATACTTGATTGGTCCTCCTCCAATTGGGATAATTCCATAGTTATGCGTTGACCAATGGCGAGTGATACATGATCCCATATATCAACCCAGTTTGTCGATTCACAATCATCCCATTCATTACTATTGCATGGACCACAGAAGAAAGGGAGTTTTCTCATCCATATTTCAACTATTGCATTGTCTGATATTCTAATTGATGGAATCCATGAGTTCCCTAGATTGTTTTTCATTCATACCACTGTGATTGATCTACATCAACCACCTCCTAAAAATATCTATGTACATGTCATTTCTTGTGTGATTGGTATTCACGGGTTCTTTTTCCCTTTCCCATTACTGAATAACACCATTCAATAATGAATTTTGCATCTCGAATGAGGGAAGTAGTAGTGAACTTTATTTTCTCTTTTTATTCATGCACCTACTCCTTCATGCTCCCCTTTTCCATGCCTAGACTCAAAATAGTTCTAAATGTGTGGTACCTTTAGTTTTTTGTGCAACATGCAAAACCATTGAAACATAAGCGCATTTTTTAACTGGCTTGCACAACCATCTGACCAAATCCAATGTTGATCCATCTATATGTTCTTCTCCTTAAGGTGATTGTAGAACAACTGAAAACAATGTTGTATGTAGGCTAAGTCATGGCACCGATCATCACTTATGTAGAAATTATACTCTTTCAATATAAATTTGTTTTGTTCATTACTATATGGTCCATGCCTGTATGTGATATGTACTATTATGTTGACCTGCTATGAGTGATAATATTTTCTTTAAATCTAATTTTGTGGTTGAAGGGTGTAGTTCTCCGCAAAATCACCCACTAATAACATAGTACCAACAGGAAATGTATCTCTACATATTCTAAAATGTTCATCTTGGCATCGAGCCATAAGGACATGATGAACATAATGTCATGTCTTTTTGATGAATTCCTTCATGAAGTCACAAAATCATACTTGGGAAGTAATAAATTGTATATTTTTTCGTTCATGTCCTCCATCAATATCGTATGTCACATGTTTAAAGCTTTGCAAGGAAACCTCCTTCCTCCCAAATTCATACTCATCGCTTACATGGATGCACTTGCTTAGTAATGTCATTCCACCGCACCTGGGGCATGTCCCATATAAGCATGATTTTTGATAAAATGTAAAACCCTCTGGCCTTGTACACAAGATGTTGTGAATAAAGTCTCTAGATGATGATGACAACAATATAACTGGCAATTCCTGCAAAAGGGTGTTATGCAAAACAGGAAATATATATATGTATGTGTGTGTGTGTCATAATAATAACCATACTCAATCTGATATCTACATCAACACATTTTACGAATTGTGTTTATTTGAACATACCAAGGCTTTCATTTATGGAAATATATTTGTCCTAAGTTAAGTGCATTTTGTATTGTTCTGAATCTCTCATACAATTGTGTATGTGTAATGTCAAGAAAGTGTTTAATATGGGGTTCACGGTCCCTAGATCCCCTTCTCAATTTTAGTACATATTTTTGGTTGGAAGAGGGCCTTGTGTTCTCATGCCATAAATCCTGAACTAGTCCCTTAACCGCTCCAATTACCTTCATGTGAGAACAAGGTAGCCTTCCAGTGAATGCCCACAAATTTGTTAGGGCACCTATGTCGAAGCTATCTCGTCTATGAGAATACTTTCTAATGGTTTTGGCATTGCATTTCAAGAGGTGAGAGGTTTTTTGTAGAAAACGATGTTTTCTTGTGATCTTTCTAACAATTGACCGGGACAAGACACGTTGGATTGCATTGTGGTCTTTAGAACGAGACTTCTTACCAATTCTTTGAAAAGCATCTACAAGGTTTCGTACTATATGATGAGTTGCTTCTACACTTTTGACTATTTTAATGCCTAAAATTCTCTTAATAGTAGTCAAACTTCTAGATTTTAACAAAGATAAAAATAATTGACATTTAGGAGCATCGGATTTTGGTTCAAAATATTCTTGAATGATTTTATAAGAGTGATAACGAAGAGTACTGTTAGGTAACTTAACTTCAAGTGATGTTAGACCACTTTCATCGACCTGAATGTGTTTATGAGTTCTTCATCATGCAATGCTCAACCTAGGTAGGGATGATGAACCCATTATTTTGGGACTCTTTACCTCCATGTTGTGGAGTTAACAATGTTGCAGTTCTTTCCCCTCCAATCACTGACAGATCAATTGTGGGAGGAGAGTGGACATGGGATTGTCTAGTTTATGGAATATTTGATTGTCCAAAAAGAGATTGCACCACATGACCTTCTTCACCACAGTGTTGTACACCAGTTGCTTCTCTAATTTCATCCATTGTATAATCAGCTCCAAGCAAATCCTCCATCATTTGGTCATCCACAAAAAGTTGTCTCGATGAGATATTTTTTGGATAATTCTCTCTAATGAACTCTTGCACTTT
>JASDQU010687670.1:38236-51410 GCA_032191745.1 Picea mariana
ATTATTATTGTTTACTATTTTTAATCTATTTTTGTCTTCACATGTATCAAAATCCTATAATACATCTCTCTTATTTCTGCTACAACTTTTTCTCGACTTGACCATTTCTCAAATGATTTATATGTGGCACAAGAGGAAACCGATACCTATGATCTAAAAAAATAAATTTGTTTTGATCATGTTAAGTCCCTTTTATCCTGCGCGAACAAAAGACATTGTAATTTCAAGCATATGTTGACTTTGATAATTTAAAAAAAATATTAAATTAATATTAAAATTTCCAAAAAATAGATGACACAAGAAAAACGGGTTCTCTACAAGTATACAAGTTTTTGGAATGAAATTACATCGTTAAGACACTCAACACCTACACAAACAAAAACATATACCTTATTTTGTTGGAAAAATAAGATACCGTTGTTAGAAAAAATCAAATTTGACCTATTTATTCACAATGTCTATGAATAAAAGTTGTATATTCGGAAAGATAATTCCATTTCCTACGTTTCATATTCTTACACCATATTCGAATTCATTGTAAAAGTACCTTGAATAATCCCTCCAAGTTAACATATTGTTATTTTTCCAGGTTTGTATTGCCACTAACGCATCATGAGAGACCATCATTAGCTTGCACTCACCCTGGATCAAGCTTCAAATGTGTATAGATCCCAAGGAGTTGATGAGGTGTGAAACGCTCAAAATAACCCATGAAAAATTTGGAGGACAAGAAGCACCCATGATGTTGAGGAAACATGACCAAGCATCCATGGAAAGCTAAGCGACTATGAGAAATAATACCATTATCATCAACAAATGGGAGAAGTATAGTAGAAGAAGGAAGAAAAAGCACACTAAAATGACCCATCATTGTATCAGATCACTATCAAGTAACAATTCAAACATATCTAGAATGGTGATTTTCCTTGTCTCCTTCACATGAATCTAAGTGTATCAATCAATTAGTTTCTAAATACAAGTGTTGCATGGCAGCTTAGTCCTTATGATGGACAAAGTCGGGATATTGGACAAGTCCACTCATTAGTTATTGTGATGTTGGACATGTCCATTGATTCCTTTCCTTTCTTAGAGGTGGGCTCATGGCCACAAAACTAATACAACATGTTTTAACACTCAACATGGAAACTCAGTTCATTACTTGACAGGGATACCACACAACACTTGTTTTCTATGGGGACCCTCACACTTTGTGCATGCAACCAAATATTTTTCAATTATGTACACCATATTGACTATTGCAAAATACATATGTTATCTTACACTTGGATGAAAAAGAAGAATTTTGGATTTGAAAATGTTGTTAGAAGAATGTTTCCTTAAAAACTATTAAAGACAAACTTCATAATGAAGTGTCTTTCTTATAGGATATACCGATAAACATCACATTGAAATTTCTTCGCTATGGGATATTGTTTTTGAATTACAAAATGATAATATAAGACTTATGGAGAAGGTTGATGTATATCTAGACACTGACATCCAACTACAATATGAAGTCAATCAATTGAAGGATTGAAGTTATCTGAATTTAGAGTGATAATATCACTCTTTGATGATTATTGGTACTTGAAGGAGGGACGCCTCTAATGTTCAATTTGTGTGACATAAGAGAATACTGGTGAATTTGAATTTGAGAAATTACTGGTGAATCGGTAGCCTGTGAGTGATGGAATTTGACATGCAGCTTGCCCGCCACGACACAATTTACAGATCAAATACGATCAAAACATCGGCATACCCGTCATCAAAATTCTTTAAAATGCGTATTACGTTGAGAAAATTTCATCAAAGTTGTTTAAAATGCGTAGTACGTTTAAAAAATTTGGCATAACCATCAAATTTGACAGGTGGAATCGGTTTCAACTTCCAACCCTCGGACTCGCAGGGATGGAATTTGATGGGCAAATTGCCAGTCACAGGGTTATTTGCCTGTCAAATACGTTAATTGTTTTTGACAAGCCGTTAATATTCTTAGTGAAATTCGTCAAAATGTACATCTAAATTGAGTAAACCGTCAAATTTGAAGGGATGTTGGGATTTGAAATGTACATTGAACTGAGTAAACCGTCAAATTTGAAGGGCTATTAGGATTTGAAATTCCAACCCTGCCTCGGAGTGTAGTTATAGTTGCAACTGTATAAGAGAAAAAAAATTAACAAAGAAAATGTGTACATCAAGTCAGTACTAGCAGGAACTCCTGAAACACTTTTATATGGGTGTTCACTGTCATGTTAGGAGACACGTATGGTACAACGAATCAATATTAATCATTTAACATTTATAGATTCTACTTTTTTGTTTTGAATTTATTACTTCAAAAAAAAAATGCTTTTTAATCATTTTCTTGCAATGCAATTTTGAATTTTTGATTGATCTAGAAGTTTAATCGATTTTCTGAACATCTGGATTGGTTTAAAATGAGGCAAAACCCCTAGAATTATGATTTGAAATGCATGGAACTTTGATCCATGCCAAACTCAAGCTACCCCTGAAAATATGGTTGGATTCAGGCCCATTTTTTTTTCCTGAAAAGAGGAAAAATTGCTCCCTAGTTAACTTACTCCTAAAAAAATTACATAAAGAATAAAAAAACTGTACAATGATTATATCATAAAAAAGAAATGAGTACAATGATTATATCATAAGAAAAGAGATGAGTACAACAACGATATCGTGGGTATAGAATTGTACAACTGCAATACCATGGGGATAGGCAGACAACCATGGTGGGGATTATGACGCGTTATGAATTGCAGAGTAATTGTTGCTGAGAAAAAATACAATTTTTGAAGATACTTATATGTGGTTTTCAAAACCAAAAAACAAATCTGTTTGAATTTTTCGATTATTATCTAATGTTTTCTCACCTCCACTTTGAAATTATCTTTTTGATGGTCTAGAAGATTATTTTGGTAAAGTTCATCTTTCTCTTCAAAAAACTTGGTGAAGAATTAACAATCAGAAATTAACACAGTTGAATAGTGAGAAAAGATGCTTACAAAATCACCCATCCATTAATTAAGAAACCACATATATTTATAATTTAGAGACTCCACAATAAACTTTGAATAGACCCCTAAAGTTGTGGATCTAAAACCACTCACATGTTAACATTGAAATTTCATACAACAAACTAGGAACATTGTAGTAACAATTTTCTAATTTGACAGCATTCTAGATGTTTTCATTTAGACATTATTTCAACATTCTTTTTAATGGAGAAAAAGATTTTCTACAACAAAGCATAATAGAAATAAAACAAGTGACATACTTACTGATCTATGTCTCAACTAGACTTAAAAACAGTACAAAGGACAATTCAAACATAACCTTAAAATTTGTTTCAACTAGCCATAACATTTTGATGATAAAGAAGAATACAAAAAAGTATGTAAAGAAACTGTGAAGTTACAAATGTAAGAAAAAAATGTCCTCTTTCTTAATGTGTTCTTTGTCCCTTAATTGTAAAGCCCCTTATCTTTGTAAGTGAAATTATGAAGCATAATCCTCATTTGAATGTTATTTTTAGCAAGAATAAGTGTTATATTGTTGATAAAAATAACAAAACTATGGTTAACATGTGCCTTGAAGAACAAGGATTGGATTGTTTAGATTGGCCGGTGATGATATGGTCCAAGAGCATGCCTTAGTGGCCAAAAGTGGACAAGACATGGGTACATTTTGGCATCTAGATATGACCATGTATATCTATGTTATATTTCTTTTTTTCTATTAAAAAATTCATGATGGCCTTCCATATATTTTGGATCAGCAAGATGTCATGTGCAAAGTGTATCTTGTAAGGAAACAACATAGAATGTCGTTGGGAAGGGAAGGCTTGGAGAGTCAAAGTTTTTCTAGTTAATTCACGTAGATATTTGTGGGCTAATGAAGACATTATTAATTTTAAAACTATGGTCTAGAAGCAATGAGGTAAAAGCATCAATTTTTTTTATGAATAATGGTGTGGTGAGTTTTTCTCTCATAGTTTTATTGATTTTTTTTTAATTAAGAAGGTATACAAAAATCTCATTGGTAATGTGCATGTTAGAGAACAAATCCATTCCTAATAAATATTGGCTAGAGGAAATATTGTTAATCTTCTCAAGATTTCTCCTACTAAGGTGGTCAAAACAATGACTCTAGAAGAGGTTTGGTCTAAGAAGACTTAAGCAAGTCATCTCAAGGTTTTTGATTCAATTGTTTATGCACGTTTTATGATGAGAAGCACAATAAATTGAATTCAAAATGCAAAAATATAGGGTATAGTGATTATTATAATCCTTATAGATTGGTTGATAATGAAGCTCACAAAGGTGAATGCAAGTTTATTTCCCTTTAACTTGAGCCATAAATTAGGTCTGAAATTGAGTGCATATCACTAAGAAATATATTGTTATGATTATGAAATTCAAACATGAGGTAGGGAAAACCTCTAGGAGTGATCTCCATGAAGATTTTAGTCATACTAATCCTTAAATCAATCCAAATCAATAAGATAAAAACTTTGATTTGGAAAATCATGAAGGCAAGAAATGTCTTATAATCCAATTAACAATGTTTGCCTAAATAATTTCCCTCAGTTGAGGAAAGAAGGTCCAAGATTACTTAGAAAATTTGGCAAGAAATATGAATTATTTACACTTTAATTGATAACATTCAACATTATTTTGAACCTCATAGTTATGAATAATATAAAGGGCATTGATAATGGGAAAGAGTCTTGAAAAAAGAATATGATGCAGTGATGAAAAATCAAACTTTGGAGAATTTTCTAGCTAATAAAATAACTATTTGTTATAAATGGGTATAAAAGATAAACTATAAGGCATATGAGACACTTGAAAAGCATAAATTAGGGTTGGTTCCAAAGGGCTTTGTTCAACCTAAATAGATAGATTATGAGGATACTTTTTCACCAAGTACCAAGTTGGTCACAATCAGGTTGGTTCTAGCTCTTGTTGCACATTTTTGCTGAAATATTTATCAAATGGATGTTAAAAGTGCCTTCCTCAATGTTTGGTTGGAGGAACAAGTTTATATGTGCCAACCTTGTGGATTTCAAGTTCTAAAAAGAAACAAGTGTTATCCAAGCTAGTTAAGGATCTCTATGGTCTCAAGCAAGCTCCTAGAGCTTGGTACTCCAAAATTGACAAACATTTGAGAGCCAATAGATTTAAAAGAAGTTGTTATGATTATAATATCTAAATTAGAAATGAGGATGGTGATGTGGTGATTTTGGTGATATATGTAGATGATGTCATCTTAAAAAATAATGAGTTTAGGGAAATTACCAAGTTAAATATAAATAAATTCCACTTTTGATATGATACCCTTAGGCCTCCTACATTATTTTTTAGGTGTAGAAGTATGGAAGACGACAAATGTTTTTTCTCTTCACAATCTAAGTATGAAAAAGGTTTCTTAGACAGTTTCAAGATGGTTGATCTAAAATTTCATCTACAACTACAAAGAAAGTGTTGAAATTTTCAGGAAAACAAACTCAAAATCAATACATGAGTTAATTTATAGAAAACTAGTGCAAAGTTTGATTTATTTTTTATTCGGATTATTTTCGGAATGAAATGAAAGCAGAGATATTACAATGAAATACACATAAATATTGACAGAAATAGAGAAATACAACAATACATGATTTCTATTAATGAAAGAAATGTACAGAGACTGTAAAAATACAGAGTGCAAGACTCGTTAGAATGGTGGCAGCTTTATCTCTGAGGAGAGATGTGACGGTTGTGCTCATTTGCAAGAAGATGATTACAATGAGGCTCTGACGACATTTTTATGATAAACATGAATTACAAAACCCTAGACATCCAAAAACCTAACCCTAGGAGATGAAGCACCAAAAGTCATGTGGGCCCCGTTGGGGTAAGTTAGTACATCAACTTCCCGAGGTCGTAACTTTTGCATATGATCTTTGTTTTAGGCATGTGATAGCCCGTTGGAAAGGTCTTTTCAAGAACTACACATTGTGCCATCAAACTTTTCCTATGTCTACAATTTGACCGTGTCAAGCCAAGAAAACACTGTTTAGGGTCCCAAAATGGCCCTGGAAGTACAAAAAGATGTACTAACATGAAAACTTCCAAAATAAACTAGTTGGAATATGTGGGAGGCCACCAATATCCACATGGATGTTGTGTAGGGATTCAATACATCCATGGAAGTGAAAAACCCACAATTACAAATAAATGTCCCCATTACAGAGAAACATGCTTAACTGAAAATGGTCAAGATGAACCAGTTGGAATTTGGAATAGGTGGGTGGCCACCAATATCCACCTGGATCAATTTTACAACCACTGGGCTTGATATTAGTTTTGAAGTCATCTACATATCCAAGTTCATGACAAATTCCAAAGAATCATGTTTTACAACAATAAAAAAAGGGTTTTGAGATATGTCAAAGGTACAATAGATTTTGGAATATTATATAGAAAAAGAAAAGAACTTTAGCTAGTTGACTATTCATATTTTGATTGGACAGGATCTACATGTGATTGAAAATAAATAAAGAGTTATGTGTTCAATCTTGGAATAGGTACAATTTTATGGGTTAGCAAGAAACAACATGTTGTTTCACTTTCCTCTACCAAGGTAGAGTACATGGAAATAGTAAAAGGGGCATTGAGGAAGTTTAGATTAAGATAATACTTGCAAATTTAATGATTGAAGAGACTAGGCCAACCATTCCTTTTGTGATGATCAAGGAGTTCTAAAACTAGAGAAGAATCATGCATTTCATGAGGGAAAAAATCATATAGATACGCATTGTCATTTTACTCAAAAACTGGTAAAAGATGAAGAAGTTGAACTATAATATTATACCATATAATAGAAAATTACAAACATTCTCACCAAGCCACTCGATACACATAAATTTGTCAAATTTAAAGATAATCTTTGTGTATTTTATAGAATTATTATTAAGGTGAAATGTTAATGCAATTATTTAATTAATGGTCATTTAACACTTTATGTATATAGGTTAACTTAATAACAATGCATTAAGTTATTAATAAATTACTTTCTTAATAGTTGTACAAATAAACGAGAAATAAGTTATCTAACTTCTCTCTCTCTCATCTCTCACATATGTAGAAGAAATTTTTGAAGCGCGTAATATGATATGAAACTGTATTTCTTCTCTCTCTTTAAGTTTTTCCTCTCCATTCTTCTATGTGTGTAAAAATATATATTGAGGAAAGGAAAGACATAAGAGAATGGATCCTATTAAGTTGTTCCTCCAAGAATCCCTCACGCCACAAAGGAATGAAAAGGATGGATTGTTTTTCCCAAATCCTTCAACGAATCCCAACAATGATGGAGGCACCTTCATCTAGTGGTCATTTGGGATGAACAACACCCTTAAAGCTACAAGTTGATTTTGATATCCCTATGTATGAAGGCAAGATAAACACATAAGATTTGAAAATATGGTTAAATCAATGAAAGGGTTATTCCTTTATTCATAACATTTCCAATAGTGAGAATATTACCATCTCACTCTTGAAGTCCCTTCACCATGTCAAAAAATTGTGGGATACTTAATATGTGTAGAATTCTAGAGATGATTATACAGCATATAAGATATAACCCACTTCGAGGGATTTCCAATTCCCTGAAGGAGGAGTTATTATTTACATGTTAAAACTATGAAGACTAGTACATAAGATGGAAAATACTATCCCAAGGAAAATACTAGAGTGTGTTGGAGTACACCAAAACATTTCATGCCATGTGTAAAAAGTTGGGTATCAGGGCCTCTTAGTGGCACTTGGTTTTAAAATACCATTACAATCTACACATATACATCCAAATAAAAATGTAGTTTTTGAACATCTCTTTCCTAGGAATAACCTATTGTTATGTTGTCAAGATTGATTTTGTTTATGGATAAAAGGTAAGAAATAGTTTCAGGCCAAGAATCAGTTGCAAAATAAAAAAGGTAAAGGTGGACCTAACTCTAAGAAGAAAGGATGGAGCAAGGATAACAAAACTCAAGACAATTAGTCAAAAAAACATGCAAAGATGAAGAATGAAAAATCAAAGGACACAAGAAAATGGTGCAACATTATAATATCCCTTGGTACAACAATGATGAATGTCATTCTTGATAGTTGTTGTTGGCCGAAATGAAATCATTGAACTTTGATTCATAATATACTACCAATCCCATGTGTTATTATTGGTCCTTATTTTTCCTATACTAAGTAGTCCTAATCTTGAAATGCAGTGACATATGATATCTAGTATGGAGTTATCAGAGCAACTAGAACATATGAAAATGATCACATTTTCAAGGTTAGGTAGAAAAAACGCCTTTATCTCCCTGAAATAAGAGATAAAGCCACTCACATTGGGTCATTTTCAACTCCCCTTTTGACAAGGTAAAAAATTATCACAACATACCCTTAATTTTGTTTTTATCAAAGTTGATCACTTGAGGGGCACCTAAAGTACATATATATTTGGAAGCCTCTAGAATATGGATGTATTCTTCATGAGAAAACCATAAAAGGGCCAATAAGCATATAAAAAGGCCTCCTTCACTTGGGGTTGTGATCGTGGATTTTAGATCTTAAATTGATCTAGGATCTCTTAAATAGATGTTGATATTGGATGTTGATCTATTTTTTTGACAAAGTTTATGCTTCTCATATAAAGGAATTCCCAATGTGTACCTTTGTGTAGACTACTTTCCCAATTTGCACCTATGTCTCTACTTGTCCAAGTTACTTATGGAGAATTAGGAGAAATCCATTAAACACCATAACAATAGAGATATCCTTAAGAGGAACAAACCCCAAGGAGAAAGGAACTTGATCCATCTCATAATAGAAAGATATGGACCCACTATTGTAGTTGTTTCTATTTGTAATAGAATATTCTTTCTCAATGTGCCCACCCCTCGGAGCACCGATATTTTCTTGTTTTTGGTTTAATGTTGCTTATAATGTTTTCCTTTAATTGAATTAATTAAGTAGACGCAGATTTTCTACTTTACTTTGTGTGTTAGACCTAGTGTTTTTACATTATAGAATAGGGAAGGTGCTTTTTCTTGTCTCGTGTGAAGCTTATTTGGATCTAGTTATTCATCATCTTGTTTCTCTAGCTCAACTAAAAAGATTGGATGATCCATCAAAGCCCTACTTGGCTTTTTTTCATGATTTTTTCAGAAGTGTAAAACTCTATTTATTTTTCCTTTCACTAGCATACCAATCTGCTAGTGGGAAATTAGTAGAACATACAATATGAAAATTCTCATCAACAAAATGGAAAATACACAAGGGAGAAACACATTTCCTTTTTAATATATTCTATATATTGGGCTTATGTATTTCCTATGTGAATTTTATCTTTGGTTTTACATTAATAACTTGATCTGTGTGAGATCTATGACACCTGAAGGCCATGTGAACGTTCCTTGACATTCATTCTTAATTTTCTCAGTTTTCTCTTGGTAGCATTATTGTTTAGACATATTTAGCACTATAATGATATTAATTGAAGGAAACCAACGTTGTTAGCACTTACTGATGAAATAATCATTTTTCGTTTTTAGGGAAATTTTCTCGTTTGCTTTCTCTCTATCTACACATTGATGCTTCTATAGGGATTTTCTAGCATTGTAGCACCTCTATCCTCTATGTTTCAACGTTATTTTCATTTTAAGCATTTACATGAATATATGTCCTACAATATCACACATTAAGATCACACATTGCACATGTATTGTATTTAGCAACAAATTATCAAATTCATTGGTTTATGATATTTTCCTAGATGGGTTTCATGAAAGAGTGAAAAGAACATGATTGTGCAATATTCATTAAGTGACAAACCTTAAATTAACTTATACTTATATCTTATTTTTTCCTAGAACATCAAGATTATATTAGTCTATTTCTAAGATTAGATTGTTCTATGTATTTGGGTTATTGATATTTTTTCTTAATTATTGATCATGTGTAGTCAAGCTAAGTTGATTTTTATAACATTAAAATTAACCTTGAGACACTAAATAAACCATGAGAATAATTTATTAACTACCCCATCATTTGTTTTCTCTAAATTAACCTTTGAGACATATTAGTTTCATATTCTCCTAAAATTTCCCCTTGTCTATTTATCTTGATCACCGCCAATTGGTGAGATTTTACCTCTAATAGGCCCATTGTAGCAACTTATTATAGTGTATCATGGCCAATGTTTTAGTGAATAACAACCTTACACCACTTGGAAATGTTGGTGCACTTATCATGACTAACATTAACCTCCCAAAATTAACCATAGGACTCCAATATTGGATACATTTTACTCCACATTAGACCAATCCTCACCCCTTTCCATTGCCACATGTTAACTTGGTCCTACATCCTCGTTCCCAACCTCCCCAAAATTTGATCTCCAATAAAATCCAAACTAGTAACCAGGAATAATCTAAGAAGAAGAAGAGGAAGTCTGTGAAACATAAGAATAGGAACCTTGAGGTAAGGGGGAACTATAGCTAATTTCGAGGAAAAATATAATTCCAACTAGGGTCAAAACAACCTAAACATCCTTTTGTTATTTGTGTGCAAGATAATTATGTTCAACTCTATCTTGATCTTGTAAAACTTTGAAGATTAAGGGCCCAAATGACTAAACAGATGACCCCACAATAAATTGAAACATTGTTCCAACACTCCTCTCTACATGAACCCATTACTTGTGATGTTAGAGCTCCACCTACTTTGAACTCTTTGATTTTCCATTACCTTGGAAACATATCCTTTCAACATATCTACAACATTGTTTAGTCAAAATATCCTAAACAAGGGGTATCACCCACTAGATATTCTCGTTATAAGAAAAATGGAAGTGTGGACCCTTCATATTATAATGCCATTACCTTTGACTTGGAAACCCTTGTAGAGACATGTCTCCTTTCTTATGAATATTTCTAAATTAGGGTCCCAGTTCATAAATAGTTCATAATTCATCAATGCATACTATATCAAGGAGCCCCCTCTTATGTTATGTCATTATATGTTTGGTAGTTTTAAAGTTCCCCTTCCCTTGTCACACTTATGAACACACTATGTGCCATTCATGGTAGACAATGTGAATATGTAGGAATTTTCCTTATATACCAATTGAGTTTTAAGTGGTAAGACTATTTTAGCCATTGTATCAATTGGGCAGGATTATGTATATGCCATGAAAATGCATGTGTGTTCTCTCTTTTGAGTGATGAAATTTTCACATGAAGGACATGTTCTCACCATTGATAAACTCCCATAACTTAATCCTCAACTACATTTGACTGAAAATAATGTCATGCCATTAATTTCTCATATTGAGTTTGATCCTATTATTTTGTTGGAAAAACATCCTTTGTAAATGCATCCTATGATCACTTTTACCATTTGCACAATATCTACTTCCAATAAGCATGAGCTTTTAAATCCTTTGAATGAATTAGGCTTGGAGATTGAAGTTGTACCTTCACCTTTGGGGTAAAGGAACCAATTTCTCCACCCATGTGTGAAATTTTATTTGCCACTTCAACCATGATATGCCATGACAATGAAGAATTCTTAGATCCCATGAATTCCTTAGATACTCTTTTGGATGACCTCCATCTAGGTTGTTCTATTGACATTCTTCATAGGCCAAACTAATCCACTAACCAACCCTTAGAATATATTTAAGCTTGGTGATGTTGATTGTTTCCATGCCTCTTTGCATGCCCCATCTTATTTTAAAGACAATTTCTTAGCCCAAATTTTTAGAACATAGATTGTTGATGTTTTCATCGATTGAGATGCTCTTGAAAAATTTAAGGTTTTGAATACTTCCATGAATTTTATATCCCACAAAGATTCTATTGAGACTTTCCAATTGTTGTTTCCTTAGGACAGGACCTTTAATTGATCTTTTGGTACCATTGGATCATTCTCTTAACCATGGTTGGCTTGGTAAAGTTTATTCCTGAATTGATATATAGAATTAGGATCTCCCTCTATAATGTTGCATCTAAACCTTTTTCCAGTCAAATTTATCATAGGATCATCCCCATTGAATGTTGGTGAGTTAGGCCATCTTGCTTCTTCACCTTTGCACGCATTTGATGATAGAACCTTCCTATGATGGGTTTCCATATGGTAACACCACTTTTTCATTTAACATACAACCTAAGATTTTTCCTTAGGACCGAGAGCCCTTATAGATAGATTTTTCAGATGGAGCCTCATTCTACTCTCTTGTCTACTTTTTTCCATTCCCATAGAAGCTCCCACCCTTTCTGTTGGTTGTTTGTTGTTGCACATAGTTTTTTATCACTTGCTGCTTGTTTTCTTTGTTACACTAATTACATGTAAATCTTCACCGTTAGAGGGGAGGCACATGCCAAGTGTGTTCACCAATTGCTCCATTTCTTCCACCTTGCTTGATTTAGACCATATTTCAAGTATCTTCCCTCATATGCTTGGGAACACATTTTCTTGTAACACGAGCACCTCCCTCCTCTCTTTACTCTTTCATTCTTTCAAAATGAAAAATCCAAAAGTGTCATAAAAATCAAAATTTGAGGGGAAGAAAGGCACTCCTATGAGTTAGGGGATTTTCCCAATTTATTAAGTCCCTTGAGTCTTATAATGAGTACTCATTACTGTCTCCCTTGATATAGAGAGGTATCTGAGCTTGTCGGTTTCCTACTTGCTTCTCAGAGCTTGCTTTCTAAGCATCCCAGGTCAGTTTTCAACACCTAGAATCTACATAAAGTCACCCACGTGTGTCCTTCAACCGAGTTATCATGGTCACTAAGTTTTTTCAAGACCAATTTCATCATCAAAATTGAGCTTTGTTAAACCAATTTTCCTACCAATCCTTACTCATCCTTCCACCTTAGGTTGAATCACTTCCCCATCATATCATTCACTTCCCCGTGATATCCTTTGAATTGGAAGTTACTACCCATGTTAGAGTTTTACTTATTTCTTCATGTTAAGGGATGTCTTTCTTGGGTCGACTCTATTGTCTTAATCATTCATCAAATGTATTGTTACCTCATTGTTTAAAGAAAACCTAATCCATCCTCAACAAAACAACAACAATTCAATCACTTAATTGTATTTAAGGAAAA
>JASDQU010687671.1:53466-69209 GCA_032191745.1 Picea mariana
TGGCTATGAACCTCCTCACTTTTCTGAGACAGTATTAGAAAATCTCAAAGCGATAGACGACTGGTTCATTGATGAAAAATTCTCTTACATTAGGGTGTATGGGTGCTCAATCCCCTCTCATGCTCTTCCAAAATTCATCCTGGATAGACTGGTGTGTAGAGAGGTAGCACACCAAATAGTAAAAGGCGGTATTGGAATAGAGCTAAAGGCAGCTCAAAAGAAGTCTTGGCCAGTCTTTCCTGTATATGTCGGGAAATTTTCATTGCAAAACCTAGGCCATTCTAAAGTGGAAGCTGAAGCACTAGAAGAAGTTAAACTGGTGAATATCGAACATGAAAAACATGACCCTTATCAACTAGTAAACAAACATTTGATGCACTGCAATATGAAAGCTTATGAACACGAAGAGTCTGTTTATGATGATATATTCAAAGAGGTTAAAACCTAAGAGGAGTTATTTAACAGGGTACAGGCCTTATCACCCAACTTACAGACTGGTTTCATGTCCTTCCAAAGTCACAGGCGAAGTTGTTTGCCAAAAATTTTGTAGGGTGAATCCATGATCCCCCCTCTAGAGTAGGAGAGGCCTCCCCCAAGTTTTGAAATAGAGTCATAGGATACAACAGCTGCAAAGGGAAATATGAAGGAGATTGAAATACCTTCACAAGAAACAGAAGTTCCTCAGACAAAGAAATCAGAGTCAAGGAAAGATAAGGAGTTGGAAACATCCCCAGAAATCCCTGAGGATTTTCTTAAAAATGTAGGAGGAACAACATCAATGGAGCTTGGAAGTCCTATTACTTCTTTGACCCCTTTGTAGTCTACCTATGGAAACCCCCAAGAGGGAGCTCCATATGTTAGTGATCTTGAACCTATTTCTAGGGATGAGATTCCTTCCTCTAATTACTTTTTTAGTAAAAAGAGGAAGGCAATCCTAAAATAGGAAATGCATCCAAGAGGAGGAATGATGATAAAAAATCAAAAGATCATCGTCGATGAATAAAAACGTGAAGAGGGGGAATTCCCTAAAAAAATAGCAGGCATAATGTGAGCCTTTGCATCAATAAATTTACACTCTGTGGGTAATTTGAGAACTATTTT
This sequence comes from Picea mariana, assembly GCA_032191745.1. NCBI lineage: Eukaryota > Viridiplantae > Streptophyta > Pinopsida > Pinales > Pinaceae > Picea > Picea mariana. Next base: position 54,568 of record JASDQU010687671.1, read on the forward strand.
GCAGTAGAAAGATCATATGATAGCTCAGCTACAAAATCAATTAAAGTAGAATGAAAGAAGTATTAGTTGTGAGATAAACAAGGGTCTAGAACAAGCCATATTCAATGACATTCAAGAGATTCAAAAACTAAAAGCAAGCTGAAATGAAGAAAACCTGAAGATACAGGCTAGTCAAGCATAGGTCCTACAACAAGAAGAAATGAATAGACAATTACAAAATAAGATTAATTCCATGTAGAATCAAGTGGTAGAGCTTGAAATCTACTAAGCCTAGGTGTTGGAAATACATAAAAAGATATAAAAAGAGAAACAAAAAGTGTTCTTTAAGCTGGAATTTATTCATAATTACTTTCAGGAAGCAAGTAAATCCTTGGAGAGTATTCTCCTGAAAGAGAGAGAAGCGAAAGCAGTCAGAACAACTTTTCAAAAAGAAGTGGCTCTTTCAAAAAAAGAGGGGGTCAGAGAGACTCAAAAAATATCTATTTTAGAGAAGATTAAAGGTGATATAATACTCAAGGTATGGGAGGAAAACCTCGTAGAAAACAAGAAAATAACCAGAGAGGTTAATGATGACTATCAAGGAATTTTTGAACTTTTAGCTAAAGTTTCTTTGAACATTGGAAGAAACAACTGTCCAGGGTTGTTAGGAGAAATTAACATTGGTAAGCATCAACTAATATTCAAGGAGGATCTGGAAGAAATTTAGGTAGAGATCCCACAAATAAAGGTAATCATTATCACTCAAATTGACAAATGGATAGTGATGCCGAAATTAAAGTTACAAACTATTAAGTTCACAAGAAATATAATCGAAGATCGTCTTACTGAATTATAGAGAAAGTTCTTCATATTTGAGGTGAAAGATATTCCAAAAGCTCCCGGAGTTTTGGGGCAATTTCTGGGAAAATGTATTCACTGTCTTAAAACAGAAGAAGGAAGTTCATCAACGCAGACATGAAATACTATTTTGTATATTTTCATCATTGAAATTATAAAGAAGTTAAAATAGAAATGTAAACGGTTCAACATTGCTCATTCATGTAACCGTTAATATTCGGAAGTTAGTTAATCACCAATGGGAAAAGGGTTTTGTGATCATGTATAAATATAATTTCACAAGACTGAGAAAGGGATTTTTGTTTTTTGGGAGCCGATTGTATCAGAAGTTTTCCGATTTACTGTGATATAGATAATGTAGAAGACATTCTGAATTATGTCACCTTGAAGCTATGTTTTCAATATCTTTCAACATCTTTCTTTTCATTTCTTTCTAATGAATGATTAGCTATAGTTTAACTCAAAATTATATTGTAGTTTGAATTTATTTGATTATCTAATCATTTACAGTTTTTCCTCTGTGATTGCTATCAGCGGTTTCAAGACCTGTAGGCCATTTGGGTGGTTATATTTTATACTTCATTAGAAATGTTATTTTTCTCCTCCTTCTATTATGATATGAGATTGTTTCATGATTAAAGCCTCATATTTTTCAGCAGCGTTACTTTTGTTATCATTTTACTATTCTCAAATTGTTTCAAGTACAGGAAACGACCTCTACTGTTATTGTGTTATAATTTTGAGTTTCAAAACTCCTTTTTTATTTCATCCCTCAAAACTGAAGCAACAAATCTTTAAACATTTTATAATTCAATAAATTTTACCCTCCATGACTGTCCCAAATAATATACAGCCTAACATAGAACCTGGCCTTCAAGATCAAACTAGCATTGCTTTGAACTTATTTAATACTATCTTGAAAACAACAACTACCCGGGTCAAATTAGAACTCTCATGGGCAGTTATCAAGAGAGACATCATCATTCAAGAGCAATGGGAAGCTAGACAGAGACAGTTGAGAAACCAACTTTGATTTACCCTTCACAATTCATTCTTATCCCTTAGTTCTCTTTATTTTTACGGATGCCTTGACAGTATACTTTAGAGCCTTAAAGTATAAACTCAGGAACAATATATTTTTAGCGTCATTGTCGAGGAACGAAAAATGAAACTTTTCCCTGGGAAGAACGACATTGACACTTTATTTCTTTGATAGTGAACAAAGATAGAAAAAATTTCTAAGGCTACCTTCATTTTTCACTTGGCGACTCCACTATAAGTAAACTGGATTTTAGCCGAAAGAACACCAGAAACAACCCAGATGACAAGAAGACCTTTCCAGTCTCTGATTCAGAAAAGATTTTAAAATCACGAATATCCCTTAAACAAATCATCTCACCCATATGTACTATTTTTCAGCCTGATTTTACACAGTTGAACGTTAAGGAAACACTTGAGAGATCCATATCACTTCCCCTTTCAAACAATACGTTCTCTTTTCTGGAAGTATATACCCCAAAATTCTATGAGCCTTATCCTCACACACTCCGAGCTTCAGCCTCAAATCCATCATTGGATGCACACAGAGGTGCTGGAGCTGGGGGTGGCACCCCAGGAGGACCAACAAGTGACCAAGCACCGCTTCCTGGAATATTCTCTAAGGTAGCTTCCAGATATGCCCCCCTTGTCCTCCCAGTTACCCTACATGACCTCCCCAAAAATTATATGAAAAGCCTTCCCAAATTTACAGGGGAAGGAGATTTAACCGCTCAAGAACACATAAATTTATTTGACCAATTTGCCGACATCCTTGGAATAGAACACAAAGACGTCTATTCTAGACTCCTCGTTTAAACTTTCGAAGGATAGGTGAGGACCTAGTTCCAAGCCTTAGCAGTAGGATCTCTAAGATCTTATGAAGAAGTTGAAAATGATTTTATCAGACAATGGGGGGAAAGGAGAGACCACCTCTACTACCTAATTGAATTTGGATCCCTTAGAAAGAAAAACTCAAAATTAGTTCTCGAGTTCACACAAAGATTTAACAAGTTGTCTAATAAAATCTCAGTCAAGGTCAAACCTTCTCAACCCACAACAAAGGTGAATTTCACTGGAGCCTTTGATCTTGACTTCACTCTATTATTGAGAGAAAGGAGATCAGTAGATCTCACAAAAATGCAAGATGATGCCCTAGAAATCAAATCAAACATTATGACTTAGGGAAATTAAAATAAAAAATAGAAACCGAGAAAAAAAAGAGTAGGAAATTCAAAGAATAAAGTGGATCCTCAGGATCGGGGAAATCCTCGGCAAATAAAATAGACAAGATGGCTAAGATAATTAGAGAACTGTCAAATAAGATCTCAAAAATGGAACTAGATAAATCAAAAAGGGATAATTTTCCTAGGAAGGATTTCATAAGGAATCCTGATCCTCAGGCCCCACAGAAAACAATTAAGAATGAGGATCAAAAAATCCCAATCCCATTCAAAAGTGAAAACTTCATTGGAGAGGAAGACCTAGAATATTTTGAAGAGTTATATGAGGATATAAATAATATTGGTGACGATTGTAAATCACCCTATTTATCAAGACAATATTACAAAAAATCCTTAAATAAAGAAGTTAGATCAGAAGACGATGTTAGCAACGGTACTTCTGAAGATTTGACCTATCAAGGTATCGTAGATGATATTATAGTCGAACTACATGAGAAATGCAATTTAATACCTAGGAACAAGAGTCTTCCAGCTGCCCCAACAAAAAATATCTTGCCTAGGGGTGAAACTGATGAAGGGGAGGATCCTCAAGAGTTTCATGATAAAATCGCGAATCACCGAATGCTAGTTCTTAAAAATAACCAAATCCCCAAGGAACTAATTCCCTTGGAAATATTATTCAATCAAGATGATATCCCTTTAAGACCCACTCTACAGCCTCAACCTGAAGAGGTTGAGGACTGTGACATAGGTACTATAGAAAATCCTCGGTTGGTGAAACTATCCAAATATTTGTCCCCAGAAACCAAAAGTAAATACTTGGAGTTTCTTAGAAAGTACAAGGATGTTTTCGCTTGGTCATATGAAGTTATAAGAACTTATGACCCCACTATGATTGAACATAATATACCCTTGACGCCTGGTGTCAAACCCTTTAGAAAAAAACTCAGACAAATCAATCCTATTTTATTTCCCATGATCGAAAGGGAATTCAAAAAACACCTGGATGAAAAAATAATCGTACCACTGAGATACTCTGATTGGGTCGCAAAATTGGTCTCGATTAAAAAGAAAAATGGGGAAATAAGACTGTGTGTTGACTTTAGGAATCTAAATAAGTCCTCCCTCAAAGACAATTACCCCCTACCCAAAATGGATCACATTTTAGAAAAAGTAGTGGGGGCAAATAGGATGTCGATGATCGATGGGTTTTCCAGTTACAATCAAATTGTCATCAACAAACACGATAAAGAAAAAACAACCTTCACCACCCCTTGGGGTACATTTATGTATGCCAAGATGTCCTTTGGTTTAATGAATGCAGGTGTTACTTTCCAACATTCTATGGATGTTGCTTTCATTGGCGAAAGGGACAAATTTGTGGTTATCTATCGTGATGATCTAACCATTTTTTCTAAATATGATGAAGATCATCTGATACATCTCAAGCAAGCGTTTGAGAAATGCTGCAGGTTTGGTTTGTCTTTAAACCCCAAAAAGTCTCATTTTTCTATGCAAGAAGGTAAACTCTTGGGTCATATTGTGTCTCGAGATGGAATTAGAATTGAACCTAAAAGAGTTGAAGCTATAGACATGATAAATATCCCTAGGAATGTAAAAGAGATTCAGTCATTCTTAGGAAAAATAAATTTTTTGAGGAGATTTATTCCAAACTTTGTTGAAATCGTGAAATTGATCACAGATATGCTAAAGAAAAACAATGAAGTGAAATGGACAACATAATCTAAAGCATTGTTTGCACACATCAAGAAGGTTATAAGTGAGGCACCCATACCAGCAAGCCCTGATTATCTAAATGATTTTATTATTTTCTCATTCTCTTCCGAACACACACTCGCTGCGGTACTCCTCCAGAAAACTGAAGAAGGTTTTGAGCAATCGATAGCCTTTTTTAGAAAAAGTCTAAGAGACGCTGAACTCATATATGATATAATGGAAAAACAAGCATATTCTATGGCAAAGGCATTAAAGGATTTCAGAACCTACGTGTTGCATTCCAAGATAATTGCATACGTACCCACCAGCTCCGTCAAAGACATTTTGGTTCAGTCTGATAGTGATGGAAAACGAGGATGGTGGCTTGCCAAAATTCAAGAATTCGGCCTGGAGATAAAACCAACGAGACTAGTAAAGGGACTAGGTTTAGCTAAACTCTTATTTGAATCAAATTTTAGAGTTCTCGGAATAAATGGCTTACAGGGAGGTGAAGAGTATGTGGACATGAACGAGCTCGATGAACAAATAGCTGAAATTAGAACCAAAGAGAAGTTTGCTTCATCAGATTGGTACAAAGACATAGGGTCCTACCTATTGACCTTGAAGTGCCCAAGTGACTTACCCCCATCTAAAGCCAGAACATTGAATCTAGATGTGGTCAAGTACTGTATATCCGAAAGACAATTGTATTGGAAGGACCCACTTAGATTCTTATTGGTTTGTTTGGTTGAATCAGAAATAGAGAAGGTCATAAGCCAATTTCATGAAGGAGTGTGTGGAGGACATCATGCCTAGAGGGAAATGGCTTATAAGATCCCGAGGGCAGGATATTATTGGCCCAAAACTTTCTCAGACGTCAACGCCAAGGTCCGAACCTGCAACCCTTACCAATTTTTCGTAAGAAAGAATAAACTTCCAGTGATGTTGTTGGTCCCGGTCAAAACAGAAGCTCCTTTTCAGCAATGGGGATTAGATTTCATAGGCAAAATTAATCCTCATTCTAGCACTCAACATATATGGATCTTGACCACTATAGATTACTTCACCAAATGGGTGGAGGCTATTCCAACTAGAAGAGCTACAGATTCGGTGGTAATAGATTTCTTAGAAGAAAACATTTTGTCTASATTTGGCTGCCCCCAAAATATAGTCACAGATAACACCCAGGCCTTTAAATYTATGGCTATGGTCAGTTTCTACCAAAAGTACAATATCATGCTTGGTCATTCCACAACATATTAMCCCCAGGGAAATGGGTTGGTTGAGTCTTCWAACAAGAKCTTAATCAATATAATTAAGAAAGYGTTCAACGAAAACAAGAAATCTTGGCACATGCATTTGRAATATGCTATGTGGGAAAATCGGATAGGAATGAAAAGGTCTATCGGCACTTCCCCTTTCCAAATGGTGTACGGGACTAACGTAGCATTACCTATAAATCTAGCGCTTCCCGTAATGAAACTTTGGAAAGATGAGAAGGAAGAACCAAATCATGTCACAAGAAGAATAAACTCGCTGATTAAAGTCCAACAACATAGGGCCGAAGTGGATGAAACATTGCAGAAATACCAGGACGACATAAAAGTGCTATTCAATCATAAGGCCAAAGACAGATATTTTCTCCCCATAGATTTGGTTTTAAAATGGGATGCTAAGAAGGAGGACTCGATAAAACATGGTAAATTCAATCACATCTGGTACAGACCGTTCAAGGTTACATCTCCTGAAGGAAAAAATTCATTTCTGTTAGAGAATTTGGACGGTAAAATTCTCAACGCCCGTGTCAACGGGCATTATTTAAAACACTATATGGAATAATTAGTTTCCAAAATTCCCACTGTATATATCGGTTTGTGTTTTCTTTTTTATTTTCATAATTATTTTTTGGTAAGTCTACTTTCGTCAAAAATAAAATAGATCAATGTTTTTCTAGAAGTAGGAATACGAATTTTCAATGCATTCAATTATTTTAAATCCCTAATACTTTTTGTATTGTTCCCTTACAGGATTCCGTCTTGCATCCCAACAAGCAAAAGGAGAAAACAAACGACCATATATCGGAAGATAAATTTGCCAAAAAAAGGTGATAGAAAAGATTTTTCGTTATTTCAAAAGAGAACAAAAATGGTAAGGCAAAGGTGTGAATTCCAAAGAAGTCTATTTTTCAAACGAAGGTCTCTAAAGTGTGGTGATGGTATTATAAGTGTGATATGTCACTAAAAGAACGAGTTCTTACTCTAGGTCCTAAGAATTTCACCTAGATAAAGGTAAGAGGTAATTAAAATAAATAGAGAGAGTAAAGCATCTCTGATAAAGGGTTCTAAGAGTTGGGTTTAATCCATGACCCCTGTTTTTCGATTTCCAAGTATTTCTCCATCGCCCCTTTCTACCCTCGATTTTGCCTTCTTAAAAAACCAAGCATCTTTCTAGGTTTCCCACAAAGGGAGAAGAGATTAAGTCTTAGCTTTGGAAGCTGGAAAACAGATCTTAAAAGGTAATCCAGTCCTCATAACTCCTCACTCTCCGACTAAACAAAGTTATGTGTAGGCTGATCCTGACTCTCCTAGGTTTCTTAACAGTTTCTAAGGATTGAGGCTTGCTCGAAGGAAGGCCCCTGGAAGTAATCTTTCCCATTTTCCCTATGGTATAAGGTGCTTTGAAAGTTAATAAAAGGTTGGTTCAGGGTAATCAAAGCAAGTTGACAGACCTCCACTGAAAATTTTACACAAATACCATCCTTGGTATACTTACTACCACTGATTTCCCCCACTTCATGTTCAAAAAGTAAAGTATAAGATAGATGGTGAAAGGAAATTCATATTTGATTTCCCTCATCTAGTCCAAGAAGATGATGAAAGGAAATTCAAAAATGATTTCCCTCATCTCAGCATTTAAATTCATAATTATGACTCGAAGTGGTGAAAGGAAATTCAATAAAAAGGGACAGATAACCTCACCGATGTACTGAACAGGCTCACTGGAAGTGAAGCAATTTATGAGGTATCTATAAGGATATCATACGTAAATTTCACTCTACCCTGGTTACTATCTTTTTCAAAACTGAATCTGCATCCCAAGTCGAGATAGGGTTCCCCAATTAAAAGCATGAATTTTACTTCATTTTGATGCAAGCCAAAATCCACAAGATTTGTTGAATTTCCTGGGATTGTTTTGATCATCTTAAAGCATACTTAAATTCAGTAGCAAGAAGGAGAAGATCATGAATGTGACTGCAGCTGAGTTTACAACACATGGGAGTTTTGAAAAGCTTTTCAGAAGTAAAGACAAAATCTATTTTTCCCTCTGTATCCCCTTCCTAAGAAAATTACGCAGAAAGAAGCCTTTGACTCCATTAACCCAATAAAGGCACTAAGTCTACTCATTCTCCTCGTCCCACAAGGAGACAAGGTTCCCAATTGGAGCCTATGTCGAAACATTTTTTAAAATTTTTATCTTCAAGACTAAAACCTTCCTTTTCGGGTTTCGGCTTTTCATAAAGCATAACCCTCGGTATCATTTCCAAAATCCCAGTACCTAAGTCCCAACAAACTTTATTCTTTAAATAATCAAAGGCAAAAAACCGAAATTGTTTTTTAAAAAAACTCCCGACGTGCTTTCTATAAATTTATTCTTAAAATCACGGTAATTTAAACCCTAAAGGAGTTGATTAATAATTTTTTAAACCTTTCGAGATTTTGTTCTACTCAAACCATGTGTTTTCCTTACATATCAAATCACGAAATCCCGATCCCCGATTTCCTGAAAAATTGAAAGTTAGTTTAATCCTGATTAATTAATTTATTAATACGAAATTTAAGGCCTAATTTAATCTTATCATGATTTCACAATTTTGGGAATCGGGGTTTATTGATCACATACCTCATGTATCCACGATCGCCGAAACCCTGAAAGAATGGAAGTTAATTTTAAATCCTGATTAATTAATTCACTAATACGAAAGTTAAGGATTAACTTAATCTTATCGTGATTTCGCACTTTCGGGAATCAGGGTTCAGCGATAACATACCTCTTGTCAACATGATCCCCTAAATCCCCAAATGTGAAGTCTCGACTCATAATTTGTGTTAAGATTGAATTAAATCTGTTTTAGAAGCATGATTAATGACAATCAGACTTCTTAGGTTTGTTCATGTTTCAGTTACCGTTGAATGAAATCTTCCGAATTTTGAATTCAAAAGCACCAAAATACGGCCATATTAATAAACGAATAACTGATAAATGTTGTGACACTAATGCGTATCTTAGAAATATTTTTTTCATTAAGTGTAATTAATTATAGGTCGGTTGTGTTAGTGTTTTTTTCATAAAATGAGTTTAAGGTGAATTAAAAGTCTCTGTTCAAAAAACTATGCGTGTTCTGTCTTTCAAAGGTAATTCACATTCGACGAAGCTCATACGCTTCTTTTCTGTGATAGGTTTTCCTTCTAACATAAAGCTATGGCACCAAAGAAAGCACCAAAGAAGAGTGAATATACAGAGGAGATGCGTAACCCAGAAGGAGATATCGTATCTGATGCTATGCCACACGCCATCGACTCAATTAAATCACGGAGAGGAATCTTTGAACTCCTGGATTACGAAATAAAAAATTCTCCTGCTGATTCTGAGAATCACCATTGGGATATAGTAGAATCGGAGCTTCATAAGATTGCAACACACCCTTGGATCATGGAATACAACGACATGATCAACTGGGCCTTGGAGAAGGTTGATATCCCGACAAGAAGCATTTTAAACAATCAAGTGGTTGTTGTCTACTCATTCAAGCCAGAGCATATACAAGTAATGTACAAACTCTCAGCAAATCATAAGTACATCTATAATGCTGAATTTAAAGCTGAGTTTCAAAGGAAAGAATGTATTGAGGCAGACCAAACATATCCTGATTTTATTAAAGCATGGTCGAGATGTCCATCGAAATTTAGGGTCGATACCCATGGAATTTATGCCACAACATCTTTGAACGAGTACATGGTCTATGTAGCCATGATGTTATGTAGACTCTTCAGGAAAAATAATCCCTACCATTTCCCTATAGAATGGGTGCCCCTTTTAGAATAAGCATAATAAGGATACACTTTTAACTGGAGCAAGATTTTGTCTGATAACCTAGCTCAAGAGATTTCAAATTACAGAGTTGCAAGATCTAAAGGTCAGCCAACATCCTTTTACATGTCAGCGTACATCATGGACGCAATTTTCTTTGTGACTCCATTTCCCTTGATGAATTGGAGTTGGAACATAGCCCACCCTGAACCCATTCACGAGTATCACTCTGTGCTATGGGAAGAAAATGATAAGAATGGATTTTGCGAAATTTGTCATTTCATAGTAATTCCAATGCATTAAATGTTTTTTGGCTATGAACCCCCTCACATTTCTAATACAGTCTCAAAAAATGTCAAAGCGATAGCCGACTGGTTCATTGATGAAAAATTCTCTTACATTAGGGTGTATGGGTGCTCAATCCCCCCTCATGCTCTTCCAAAATTCCTCCTGGTCAGACTAGTGTGTAGAGAGGTAGCACACCAAATAGTAAATGGCGGTATTGGAATAGAGCTAAAGGCAACTCAAAAGAAGTACGGGTCAATCTTCCCTATATATGTCGGGAAATTTTCATTGCAAAACCTAGGCCATTCTAAAGTCGAAGCCGAAGCACTAGAAGAAGTTAAATTGGTGGATATCGAACATACAAAACATGACCCTTATCAACTAGTAAACAAACATTTGATGCACTGCAATATGAAAGCTTATGAACATGAAGAGTCTGTTTATGATGATATATTCAAAGAGGTTAAAACCTATGAGGAGGTATTTAACAGGGTACAAGCCTTATCACCCGACTTACAGACTGGTTTCATGTCCTTCCAAAGTCACAGGCGAAGTTGTTTGCCAAAAATTTTGCAGGGTGAATCCACGATCCCCCCTCCAGAGTAAAAGGGGCCTCCCCCAGGTTTTGATATAGACTCACAAGATACAACAACTGGAAAGGGAAATATGAAGGAGATTTAAATACCTTCACAAGAAACAAAAGTTCCTCAGACAGAGAAATCAGAGTCAAGGAAAGATAAGGAGTTGGAAACATCCCTAGAAATCCCTGAGGATTTTCCCAAACAAGTAGGAGTAATAACATCAACAAAGCTTGGAAGTCCTATTACTTCTTTGACCCCTTTAAAGTATGCCTATGTAAACCCCCAAGAGGGAGCTCTATATGTTAGTGATCTCGAACCTAATTCTAGGGATGAGATTCCTTCCTCTAATTACCTTTTTAGTAAAAAGAGGAAGGCAATATTGAAACAGGAAATGCATCCAAGAGGAGGCATGATGATAAAAAAGAACAAGATCATCGTAGATGGACAAAAACTTGAAGAGGGGGAATTCGCTACATAAATAGTAGGCACAATGGGAGCCTTTGTATCAACAAATTTACACTCTTTGGGTAATTTGAGAACTATGTTGCAGCAAAAAGATCAAATGATAGCTCAGCTACAAAATCAATTAAAGGAGATTGAAAGAAGTATCAGTCGGGAGATAAACAAGGGTCTAGAACGAGCTGGATTCAATGACATTCAAGAGATTCAAAAACTGAAAGCAAGCTTAAATGAAGCAAACCTGAAGATACAAGCTAGTCAAGCACAGGTCCTACAGCAAGAATAAATGAATATACAATTACAAAATAAGAATAATTCTATTTAGAATCAAGTGGTAGAGCTTGAAATATTCCAAGCCCAGGTGTTGGAAATACATACAAAGATAGAAAAAGAGAAACAAGAAGTGTTCTTTAAGCTGGAATTTATTCAAAATTACTTTCAGGAAGCAAATAAATCCTTGGAGAGTATTCTCCTGAAAGAGAGAGAAGCAGTGGCTCTTTCAACAAAAGAGGGGGTTGGAGAGACTCAAAATCTATCTGTTTTAGAGCAAATTAAAGGTGATATAATACTCAAGGTATGGGAGACAAACCTCGCAGAAAACAAGAAAATTACCAGAGAGGTTAATGATCACTGTCAAGGAATTTTTGACCTTTTAGATAAAGTTTCTTTGAAAATTGGAAGAAACAATTGTCCAGGGTTGTTAGGAGAAATTAACATTGGTAAGCATTAGCTAAGATTCAAAGAGGATCTAGAAGAAATTTAGGTAGAGATCCCACAAATAAAGGTAATCAATATCACTCAAATTGACAAATGGATAGTGATGTCGAACTTAAAGTTACAAACTATTAAGTTCACAAGAAAGATAATCGAAGACCGTCTGCCTGAACTACAGAGAAAGTTCTTCCTATTTGAGGCGAAAGATATTCCAGAAGCTCCCATAGTTTTGGTGCAGTTTCTAGGAAAATATATTTTCTTTCTTTAAACAGAAGAAGGAAGTTCATCAATGCAGACATGAAATACTATTTTGGATATTTTCATCATTGAAATAATAAAGAAGTTAAAATAGAAATGTAAATGGTTCAACATTGCTCATTCATGTAACCGTTAGTATTCGGAAGTTAGTTAATCACCAACGGGAAAAAGGTTTGGTGATCATGTATAAATATAATTTCACAAGACTGAGAAAGGGCTTTTTGTTTTTTGGGAGCCGATTGTATCAGAAGTTTTCTGATTTACTGTGATATAGATAATGTAGAAGAGATTTTGAATTCTGTCACCTTGAAGCTATGTGCTCCTTTACTCTTTTTTCAATATCTTTCAACATCTTTATTTTCATGTCTTTCTAATGAATTATCAACTACTGTTTAACTCAAAATTCTATTGTAGTTTGAATTTATTTGATTATCTAATCATTTACATTTTTTCCTCTGTGATTGCTATCAACAGTTTCAAGACCTGTAGGTCATTCGGATGGTTATATTTTATACTTCATTAGAAATCTCATTTTTCTCCTCCTTCTGTTATGATATGAGATTCTTTCATGATTAAGGCCTCATATTTTTCAACAGCGTTACTTTTGTTATCATTTTACTATTCTCAAATTGTTTCAAGTACATGAAACAACCTCTACTATTATTGTGTTATTATTTTGAGTTTCAAAACTCCTTTCTTATGTCATCCCTCAAAACTAAAGCAAAAAATCTTTAAACATTTTATAATTCAATAAATTTTACCCTCCATGACTGTCCCAAATAATAGATAGCCTAACATAGAACCTGGCCTTCAAGATCAAACTAGCATTGCTTTGAATTTATTTAATACTATCTTGCAAACAACAACTACCCGGGTCGAATTAGAATGCTCATGGGCAGTTATCGAGAGAGACATCAGCATCCAAGAGCAATGGGAATCTAGACAGAGACAATTGAGAAATCAACTCTGATTTACCCTTCACAATTGATTCTTACCCCTTAGTTCTCTTCATTTTTACGGATTCCTTGACGGTATACTTTAGAGCCTTAAAGTATAAACTCAGGAACAACACCATGGATCGTTGAATATCAAATTGCTTTTGATCTTTTTGTACCATTCCTCATAATTTTATTTACCACTCAACACCATGCCAATGATGTAAATGAGAGAATGCAGATTTGTCCACCTTAATTCATGTGTAGAAGAAACAAACTTGTGAATCGATATCTATCGATTCTCAATTGAGCTTGCAAAATCGATCAGAAGATCTTCGTAGAAATATCTAATATTTTGTTAAAAAATATAAGTAATAGCTATATTGTATTGTATGGAATTCTAGGTCTATATTAACATTGTATGGACTTATATATGAGTGGTACCAAGCTTACATAGGAAAATGAAGAAACAACTGCAGAAGTAGAGATACAACTTGCAAAGGAGGGAGATGTGAAGGAATAATGACTGGTATCCAAAATCAACTTAATGTTTAGCTACCATAACTCAAGGAAAAAMATTGGGATTTAGGTATCTTCATGAAAATCCATTGTTATCTAATTAATCGGTAAATGTGGACATAAACAAATCTCCCTAGTTTCACCCCTAAACTAGAACAAAACAAGACAGAATATAAAAATTTCCCTAAGTTTTAATCATCAAGTATACTAACTAACAAGAGATAAATGACATACCTTTTAAATGTCATTTTTCTTTGCTAGTGTCATCCTTGATCTGTTCCAAGACTTATGGGATGTTGAACCTGTAAAACGACACAAGACAACGAAGTGAAAGAAACAAGGTATACTCAACAAAACCTATGTATGTGATGAAGGATTCATACAATAAAATAAGGACAATTTTATTGGAAAGAAATATATTGTTGTATTAAAGAATGTGGAAGAAAGATACAACCATATGCCTTGATTTTGTCAGGTTCCTTCCAATAGTTCCTTTCTTCCCACACACTTCTTGTTCCACGTATTCTGAGACCAACAATCTATGTTGACAAAGCAAAGCCCAAAGCTACAAAAATTACTCAAGCTCACACCAAAAGCTATCCAACTCAATCCAACTTTCCCCATGAGAAATCCTCTCCTTTTATAATCTGAAAAGGATAGGGTGAGGAGGTTAGTATGATCCCATGATATCGGGGATGTGAATCAGATCCAAAACGACTGGAGGCCACCTCACCCTTGAAGCTTCTATTCTAGAACATTCGAGAAATTCCTCTTTTTCCTTCATAAGAAAATCGTTGCATCCTTAACAATGATAAAATTGAAACGAAGTCATAGGACATTGTGGTGCAACCTACGGTGATCCTATATCCTCACACCCTTAACACTAAGTAAGGTGTGATGATCCCTTTTTCTAAGTTTTTTGACAAAGGAAAAGTATAATTTCATCTCTCTGGGAGAAAGTATCTTCATTATTCTTCAAGGATTAAGGCCATTGATCCTTATAAAAATAAAGGATAGGTTTACATCATTAA
>JASDQU010687672.1:0-28493 GCA_032191745.1 Picea mariana
ACAAAGTTGTTGATATGCTTTCAAGGCCTATTATTAGTGCTTCAGTTATTCTTAAGCATAGTCCTATCATGCATGAAAGTTATGTTGAGCAATATTCTTTGGATATTGATTTTAAGGAAGTATATGAAACTTTGTGTCATTCTAACCATGTTGAGAAATTGGATTACCATGTGCATGATAATATTTTGTATCACCTTGGGAAGCTATGTATTCCACAAGGGGAAATAATCAACATTATAAGAGAAGCCCATTCTTCTCTTATTGCTGGTCATTTTGGTGTAGGCAAGACAGTGGCTAATTTGCAAAGATACTGCTACTGGCCTAAAATGAATGAACGTGTTTCAAGATATGTTTGAGGATGTTCGTTATGTGCCACAAGTAAACCTAGCAATTGAAAGTTGGGCTTGTATACTCCACTTCCAGTTCCTTCTCGTCCTTGGGCAAGTATTTCCATGGATTTTGTAGGAGGTCTACCTATGTCTAGACGAAATCATGATTATCTTTATGTTGTGGTTGATCAATTTAGAAAAATGTGTATTTTGATGCCTTGTACAAAGAAGGTTACAGCTAAAAAAATGGCACAAATGTTCTTTCAAAATGTTTGGGTGCATTTTGGATTGCCTAAATCCATTATTTTTGATCGAGATTCTCGATTTGTTGGAAGTTTATTGGTCGAGTTTATGGGCACTCATGGACACCAAACTGAAAAAGAGCACAACTTTTAATCCACAAACAGATGGTCAGACAGAAGTGGTAAATCAAACAGTGGTGCATCTTCTTCATGCTTATTGCAGCAAGCATCCTAAACTTTGGGATGAGCATTTACACTATATTCAACATGCTTACAATCGAGCTAAGCACTCTTCAACTCAAATGTCGCCATTTGAAGAATGTTTTGGCTATTTGCCCAAATCTCCTTTAGATTTTATCTTTGGGAAGGATATTGCTATTGATGATCAATATGACATTGATAGGGCAGAAAAGTTCATTGAACAAATTCAGTCGGTACATCAAATGGTGCAAGAGCAGTTGGAAAAGAGTCAAGCCAAGTACAAGACAAGACATGAAAAGCATCATGTTCATCGTAGTTTTCAAGTTGGAGATGAATTTTGGCTTTACATCATTAAGGAGAGGCTTGAAGGAGAAGGTAAAAAATTGAAACCAATTCGATATGGTCCTTTCAAGATTATCGACAAGATTGGTAACAATGCCTTTCGTTTAGATTTGCCTCCTTATATGCAAATGTATGCAGTTGTTAATGTTGAGAATTTGAAATTGTATGAGCCTCCGTTGATTGATGATCAAGGAGAGCATGTTCAGATTCCTTCTATAGATGATTTTTCCCCAGAATATCTTACAGAATTGCATGAAGACACCATCCTTGACAGGAGAATGCAAACTTCAAAACAAGGGAATGTGGAGTATCTTTGAGTTGGTATTAAAGGTACAAATCCAAGCAAATCCAAGTGGATTGAGGTTGGAAGAGTGATATAACTATACCCTCATATTCAGATAGACTAAAAATAGTCTTTTGGAGGTCCAAAACCTTTCCAATGGGGAGGCGTGATCAGGGGATCAAATTTTGCTCAAAAATTCAAAGTGCTCGAAATTGCTTCAAATCAAACGAGAGTGTAGGCCTCATCATTACGAACCCAACGCAACTCATTTGGGTTCAAACGAACGTCGGGAGCGAGAGATATCATGTTCTGTTCAAAATGAGAAACATGCAAAAAAAAGGGATGCTGACTGTACAGTCCGTATGGACGTTGACGTGGCAGGCCGTACGACACATGGAAGGTCGTATGAAAAGTGGTAGGCAGTCATTTGGATAGTTGGCATGTGACATGGTTTGTTGGTAGTGAATGGGATGGCGACACGTGGCCCAATCAATGGCCGCCATGTGTCACCTGTTTATTTGATTAAAATCTTTGCACTTGGCAGGAGTTGACCCCGTGACCTCCAGGCGGGGTAAATCTTTGGGAAAGGCCACCCAACCAGTGCTCCCACACATGTTACTTAACATATATGTGTATTGTAATATATTCAACATTGCAAAAATGTGTGTTGGGGCGTGAACCGAGCCGGGGCTAAGCCCCGACCCATGGTTATATATTGTATTGCATACGACCGGTGCTACAGGTGGTTAGACCCACCGTAATATATGTTGTAACTGTTTGAAATGTGTGCGGTTTGATATAACATGTGGCCAACGTATATGTGTGCAGGTTTAAACCTTACGGTTTTGTCAACGGTTTTAAACTTTATCCCTGTTGTGTAATGCACGTGGTCATGTGGTGACCATGTGCCCACGGGCCTTGGTAGTTAAGGTCAACGTGTAACCATTCGATAGTTTGGATTGATTGTGTAGTTGTGCCCAATGCCAAGTTTTTACGCTTTAAAATGCGTTTGGGCTAGGTTGAGCCAACAAGGGTGCATTTTGTAGATGCAGAGACAACAAGCTTGAAGGGGGGTCTTCCAAGAAGCCTATCTACTTCAATTTTTGGCCAAATGAGGTGCCGAAAAATCCTAGATAGGGGTTTCTGGATGTTCTGAAGCCATTGGAGTAGTCTATTTGGAATTTTGGGCATTGTAAAGAACATTTTTTAGCACTTTGAGATAATAATATAAATGATCCATTGGAAGTTGGACCAGGAGATGTAGCCCAAGAGAGGGGTGAACTCCTTTATCATTTGTTGTGTTATGTGTTTTCTGTTCATTGATTATGATGTTGTTTATATGCATCTTGAATGAGTAAATCCTATTAAAGTTGTGTTGCAAAGTTGATCCATTTGCATTTTAACACATAAATTTTACTTGCAAATATTTTCAAGAATACAAGTCTTCTTCATTTTTAGATCAACTAGCACCCAGCTCACCTCGCAAGATCGAGCTACCACTCGTTAACCAAGATGGGTATCCCAACTCCCAAAAGATAAATTTCAGTCAAGGAAAAATTCAGCAGTGTAACATTACACATAAAGATTCGATGGATACTCCTCCTCCTCCGTCCTTTTTATAGAGTTTCTAAGTAATTAGTTTCCCAAATTCTCCTTAAATTCCTTTTTCATAAATTTTAATTAGGAAAAAACCTCCCTGTACACATGTCACCCATCCCCTAGTTGCACCAGAAAATTAATTTTATTGATTATTTAACTATTCCTATCTCCCTCACCCACCTAAAAGCATTCCTAAAAATGCTCCTTGGTGTCCCAAAATTCTCTTACAAATCTTAAATGACTTATTCCTTACTTAATTCCTAGTTGAGTTCATAAATAGCAAGTTCCCAAGGCAAGATTCCTTACTAAGTTAGACATTCAAATTTTTCTTTACGTTTCCCCTTTTCTTTAGGTTTCCCCTTCTTATTTAAGTTTCCTAATTCTTTTAAGTTTCTCTATTTTTCCTTTTTAACTAAAAATCAATTTAGCAAGTGTAGATAAAACAACCATTTACCCCTTTTTATTTTTAACTAAAAATTAAATTAGCATATGTAGATAAAACAACCATTTAACCTTTTTCTTTTTAACTAAAAATTAAATTATCATATGTAGATAAAACAACCATTACCCTTTTCAAAATTTTAATCCTCCATAATAATTTGATTTTAATAAAGTAATTTGAATTTCTTACCCCCCCTTCTTGTTACATGTTTAATTATTATTATTATTATTATTATTTATGACAACTGCTACTTAGACCTAGGTTTTAATTTCTCTAGGTTGGGTGACATTTTTAATAGGAAAAACTGTTTTTAAATCTTACTTATAACATCATTCATTTTACGGCCGTCTAGGTTTATTCACTCACTAATTAAAATCGCGATGTGCCCTTCAAGACACACTAGGTGCTCCAAGGGTGCCAATCGTCTCTTTCCATTTTCCTTGCACGATGTGCCCTTTAGGACACACTACGTGCTCCAAGGGTGCCACTTGACTCTTTCCATTTTCTTTGCATGACGTGCCCTTCAGGATGCACTACATGCTCCAAGGGTGGCACTCACCTCTTGACTGACTTTGGTAGATGTAAAAAATCTCTGGAGTCAATACTCCACCAGGTGATCTTGAGCAAGACAGAGGGCCTCTAAGGAATAAGGCCCCTTCCTTATTGTGCACCCCTTAGAAAATTGTGGGACTTCTTGAACTAGGTAATTGTTAACCTACAGTTCGAGCCATAGAGGGAGTGCTAGTAGGATGTGGTAGGCTTTCTCCCACACCTCTCCCTCAAAGTCTTTGCTTGTCGTGTGTGACCCCTCTACTCCACATGTGAGTCTGGTCGGCAAGCTATCATCAACTTGCATCCATCAACAAATCATGTCAGTAATAATATTCAATCATCATAACATCTAATCATATGTACACATGTCACATCAACAACATTCAAACCCAACAGTCCAGTCCCTAACTCGATATGGAGTCCAAGGGGTTCCATTGATGCCTCTGCATCCTCAATGTCCAAATTCTTGGACAATCAGGAGAACCCATTCAATAGCACTTGTCTATGTGAATACAATAAAATAACATATCATCAATCCATAATGTCTCATAATCATAATCGAATGACCAATAGTATAATAATCCAGATCACTTGTCAGCAAGTGTCCTCAAAGAATCAATTCGCTTAGGGTGCACAAGAGCGGGATGTTACATACACCTCCTCTTGTTTTAAACTTTGTCCAGAAGTTTCATTGTATATAAGTTCCGAAATAAGGTGTATCACAGTATCATAAGTCTATATATAAACAAAAATGGAAACTGCTGGCACATATCTAATGCGTCCTCCTAGGTCGTTGAGTGCGGACTATAGTTGTCCCACTGGACTTTGACCTAATCTACTATTTGACGTCGTAGATGTCAAATGTGATGGTGCAGAATGCGGACTGGCTCAGCTATGAGCGGATCCTCGTCTGATACCTGTAAGGTACTGAAGTCAACAACATGAGTAGGATCACTAACATAATGTCTCAAAATAGAGACATGAAATACATAGTGCACATGCCTCAAAGAATCAGGCAAGGCTAGTCAAATAGGACATTGCCCTCTCCTTTCCATAATCTCTCAGGAGTCCCTAAACCTAGGAGAGAGTTTAACACCTTTCCAAACTTGATCGAGCTCTTATGAGGTTTCACCCACAAGAATACTTGATCGACAATCTTCATAACTACGATCGACACGATGCACATCGACATAACTCTATTGTCGATCCTGCGCTTCCTTGGTCTTTTGTCTTTATAGTTTTCATTGATGTTCCATTTCTTGGATCTCTTCCAATCCCACTAGGACCCTATCCTCAAGCTGATCCCAACTCAAAGGCATCTGACACGGTCGCCCGTGAAGACACTCAAAAGGTGCCATGTTAATGGTGATTTGATAACTGTTGTTATATGCAAATTCTACAAGCACAAATAATTGTTCGCAACTCTTCTGTTGGTCTACCATGTACATGCGCAACATGTCCTCCAAGATTTGGTTTGCTTGTTTGGTCTACCCATCTGTCTCCAAGTGATACACAATACTAAATTTAAGTTGGGTTCTTAAGGCCTCTTGGAAACTAGTCCAAAATCGTCTAGTAAACACCAATCCTTGATCGGATATAAACCTCTTAGGCATGCCATGTCACCTCACAATCTCACTAATGAAAAATATATATATTTCAGGTGTATGATACATCATATGCATAGGAATAAAATGAGAACTCTTCATCATAGTGTCGACTACTACAAAAATCGATTCGTGTCTCCCTGCCATCAGTGGAAATCCAACAATGAAATCCATCGCAATGACCTCCCATTTCAATTCCAGTATAGTGTGTGGCTATAGTAATCCTACTAGATGTCTATGTTCATCCTTCACCTGTTGACATTATAGAGATATTTCCACGTAGTTGACTATGTCTGCCTTCATTCCTTTCCAGAAGAATAAGGGTTTAAGGTCTTCCCTCATCTTCATGACTACGGGTGAGCCAGGTACACTGCTCTGTGAGCCTCGTTTAGGATCAAACTCCTAAACTTGTCGTTCAGTTGTACATAAATTCAATTTTTAAATCTCAATAATCCATCGTCGTTGAACGTAAATACTTCAAATCTAGGTACCATCATTATGTTTTGTCCGATAAAACCTTGACCTCTTTGTACCAGTCATTGTCGCGTTGTAAAGTTAGAATTTTTTCACATATATTCGTCTGAAGAGGCATCACCAAAAATATATGTGGTCTCTGACTCAATGCATCAACCACTCTATTCAATGTTCCCTTTATGTAAGTAATCTTGAAATCGTACTCGCTAAGCAATTTCGACCAATGTTGATGTCGCACGTTCAAGTCGCTTTCCGTAAAGATGTGTCGTAGTCCATAGTGGTTTGTTTTTAGTTCGAATTTCCATCGAATAAAGTAGTGCCTCCAAAATCTCGAGGCATAAACAATGGTTAACAACTCCAAATCATGCGTCGCATAGTTCTGCTCATGCCTTCTCAAATTTCTCAAGATGTAAGCGATCACTCGCTCGTCTTGCATCAAGACTCTGCCTAAGCCTTATTTGGATGTGTCAGTGCATACCAAGAAGTCTGTGTCCATGTCAAAGACCTTTAGTATCGGTGTTGTTGTCAATATCTCCTTGAGCGTCTGCAATGATTTCACGCATTTCTCACTCAAAACAAAATTATTGTTCTTCTTCTGCAATTTTGTGTATGATTTGCTATCTTGGAAAAACCCTCGATGAACCATTGATAGTATCTCGCTAAACCAATGAAGTTCCACACTTTGGGGACATTCTTCCATGCAGGACATTCCATAATAGCCTTGACCTTTGTTGGATCCACAAAAATACCTTCGTCGGAGATGACATGCCCTAAGTAGTGAATCTTCGATTTATAAAACTAGCAATTAGACAATTTCCCAACAATTTGTTCTCTCGCGGGCACTGTAGTACCAAGAAAAACTATTAGTCATGCTCCTCCATCATCTGAGGTTAAATCAAAATATCATCAATGAATACTTGGACGAAATTTTCCAAGTATTCGTGGAACACCCCGTTCACCAAACTCATAAATACCCCAGGGGCGTTCGTTAGTCCAAACGGTAANTGTTCAGTTGATGATAGTCAATGCAGAGTCTCCACGACCCATCCTTCTTTCATATGAAAATAACAAGCACACCCCATAGTGACACATTGGGACATATAAGTCCGAGGTCCAACAACTGCTTCAGTTGAATTCTCAACTACTATAACTCTGGGGTCAACATTTGATAAAGAATTATTTCTATCGGTTCAGTCCTCATTTTTAGGTCTATGGTAACATCCAGTTCCCTCTCCGAAGGCATCTCAGGTAACTCCTCGAGAAAGACATCCATAACTCTCTCACCACCAGAAGATGTTCTAGACCTTCCACTACTCCCTTCTTGTTTAATGTAAGGATCACATAAATCTTACATCCCTTGCGCATGCTCTTCCATAGCTACAAGGAAGAGTTGAACCTCATGGAAACTCCCTGGTTTCACCCTACAATCATGTATTTATGTCCCTCATCATCAACCAAGCTCAACCATTTTGTCTTAGAGTTGAGTATAGTCTCATGCAATTCCAACCAGTCCATACTGATCACGACGTCATAAGATCCTAAGATCATGGCGTACAAGTTGGACCTGGTGACAAACTCTCCTAGCTTAAGGCTACAACCCGTAACCTTCCCTCCAACCTTTTGTTTGGCTCTGGAAGCCATCTCTACAAATATAAACTCATCCTACTTGACTGCCTTTACCTTAATTCTTTTTAGTGCTGCACTAGAAATGAAACTTTCGGTAGCACCGAGATCTATCAAGTTACTAAGGGTTTGGTCAATGATAGTAAGGAGTCCACTGCTGAGGTGTTGGTCACCGATGTGTAGTGAAACTGGATCCTCTCTGGAAGCCATGATATCCTGGTGAAAGTTTATCTGGTGTCTAATATTGTTGCACACCAGATGACACCTGCCTCACGGGTCTTGCTAGATTCCTGCCCTAAACCCCGTTGATAATCTCCTCCTCTATTATGAGGGATTTCTGAACGACCTCATACAAGGTTTGAATCATCATAATCCTAACATTTGCACGAATGCTGACATTAAGGCCAAACAAGAACATGTTGACCATAAGTTTCTTGGTATTCAAGTGTGGAGCATACTGAAGAAACTCCAAAAATGGGCCTTGTGATCAGGCACCATACGACCACCCTGTTGCAAGTCATTGAACTCATTGAGCTGACGCTCATTGAATTTCTTAGAAAGATATCTCTCCTGGAACCGTTCCTCGAACAGTTCGCATGACACATCTTTGATGACCATGTTCAAATGCGACAGGAGTGTCTTCCATCATAGAAGAGCACTCCCCTTCAGTGGAAATACCACCATGCGTACCTTCATGTTGGAGGTATATTCTTAAAGTGAAAAGAACATTGCCATATTCTCCAACTATGCCTCGATGGTTGCAATGTCTGGGGCACCAAAGAACTAGGTAAATTTGACCTTCTCGAGTTTTTGGTGAATACTAACGATACTGGTTGGGTGTGTTGTGGACCCTCAGGGGTACATGCACCCTATCCTCATCTTAGTACAGATGGTGAATCAAGGCCTTTGACAATCTCTGGAAGGACCTTGTCAGACCATTGTCATCCCTTACAACAATCAAATCCAGCCCAAGGGCTTGTTTTCCCCACTGGGGGTTAGACTCCGAGGACACGGGAACATCTGGAGGCATCGCACCTCCTTCCATGACAACACGTTGTGAACCTCTGCGGTGTCCTCTAAACGAGATCACCACATAGACATGTTAAATTTTCAATTAGCGCTAGGTTAATACTCAATGGTTTACTACAGTGGGAAGTCTAGTGATCCACAGTTGCAGGGCTGAACTCGCTCTGATACCATATGTAACGACCCCATCATTATGAATACAAGTAACGCAAGCAAGTGCATTTTTTTTTTAAAGTAGGAAGGCGACAACGACAACAGTTAAACCGCACAACTTGACAACAAACACAATGCACATAGATCAAGCAACAGAAAACGACGACTCAACACACTAGCGTATCAAGCATCTGGGCGAAACATGCAAAAATAAAAGGCATATAAAATCGACTACCTGCCTGACACAACCAAGACAATGCCTATA
This sequence comes from Picea mariana, assembly GCA_032191745.1. NCBI lineage: Eukaryota > Viridiplantae > Streptophyta > Pinopsida > Pinales > Pinaceae > Picea > Picea mariana. The sequence goes on from JASDQU010687672.1 coordinate 9,136, forward strand.
AGCTAAAGGACAACATCAACCACCCAACACAACGGGTTTACTGACCAGTAATAGATACCTCTACGATGAGCAAACCAATGCATTGAGGCATTATAGAATCAAGTACCAAATCAAAATCAACAAACAACGTCCACATAGGGAAGCACAGACTCCAGTCAGGTTATCATTCACCTCTATCCATCAGGGTATGTAATGATCCCCTCATCATGAATCATTTCATCACCAGGCGATGGGAGTCACAATAACCAAGGTGCAACACGACACATCTAGACCAATAACCCAAGAAAATTTCAACATGCTAGGAGATCGAGTTAACTGTCAAACCACATGATGACTAACCCAAGCACCAATCGACAAGTCAACAAGACACAAGGGAAACTAACGACTATAACATTAATACAACACATTAAATTCCTTTCACAACAATTCTATTGCAAACATACATCATCTGTACACATTAAAATAATTATTATCAAACAATTAGTTCATTGTAGCTAATTTCCAATTCCATATATCTGATAAGTATTTTCCTAAGGAGGAATTTGCTATCTTTTAAATAGAAACAATATAATAAAATTGTTATCTATTAATTATGTCTCTGTATATTAGTAAACCTACGTCTAGCAATGATGTTGCTGTCCCATAATAATATTTTTTTCCATTGCTAATCATGTGCTATTAATGTTTTCTAACCATGTTATCTATTAAGAATAAATCAATCAATAAAGCCATGTGCTAACTGCCAACAACCAAGTGATTGTTGTCCATTAATAAAGAATTAACAGTAAAAAGGAAATGACATGGAAATAACAATAAAATTCATTGTCTAAGTAAGGGATTAATCATATATAATGTTGTCTAGATAAGAAACACTGTCTATCATATAAAAATCTGTTGTTGATTATATTTATAAAATTTGTTGTCTATTTTATATAAGGATGTTGTTGAGGATTTGTTGTCCATTAAAAGGATTTAACCATTATAAATATATATATAGTTGTCTTATCATCAAGGAATTCACCAACTCGCTATCTAAATATATAGTTGTCTGGTAATTAAGGAAATAACCAGATTGCTATCTATTAAATCGCTATCCACCATGTTGTCTAATAAAATAAACATTGTCCAACATATGAATTCGCAGTCAATATGTATTAACACCGCAGAGTAAATTCATAGTCAATTATGTATTAAATCGTAGAGTAAAATTCATAGTCAATATGTAATAAAATCGCAGATTAAATTCGTAGTCAATACATATTAAATCGCAGAGTAAATTCGCAGTCAAAATGTATTAAATCGTAGAGTAAAATCGCCAGAAATATGAATGAAAAAATTATGCAATATATATCGTTGTCAATAGAGTATAAATCACTATCGAAACTGTAAATAGAGTATGAATCGCTATCCAAATGCAGAGTATAATAATCGTTGTCCATTATTGTATCGTTGTCAATAGAGTATAATAATGTTGTGCATTATATCCCTGTCAATATATATCATTGTGCATTATATCGTTGTCAATGGAGTATATACTCGCTATCCAAACTCTCAATAAAGTATAAATTGTTGTCTAATAAAGGTAATAATTCTCAACCATTACACAAGTAAAAAGACGCTACAATTACACAGTAAAAACACCACCATTTACACAGTAAAAACGCCACCATTTAGATAGTAAAAACGCCATCATTTACACTGTAAAAATGCCACAATTTACACAGTAAAAAAGCCACCATTTACACAGTGAAAACACAGAGGTAATCATAAAAAACAATAAGATTAATAGGGAAAATCGTTGGGAGAAATAAATAACCAAACGCCAAGGTGATATTAAAAATATAGAGAGTATTTAATTGTTCACAGAGAGAAATAAATAAACAATACGCAGAGGTTTTTCCCAATCCATCGTTGGGTAATTCGTGGAGTAAAGGTTGTGTATCAATTCGCTGTAGATTTGAGAATAAAAACTATTTTCCCTTTTCTTCTAGGAGCCAAGGAATTCGTGATTAATCCTTGAGAGATTAATCATTCTAACCACATAGATAATCAATGACAAGAAAAAGAATAGAGATAAATGTTGAAAGATGAACCTTTCGAAAACGCAGAGATAACCATCCAAAAGAATGCAAAGACGTATCATTCAAGAAAACTTAGAGATAATATGCCAGGAAATTGTAGAGATGAATCGATCCGAGATGAATCCAACAAAATGCAAAGATACTCAAGCACAAGAAGGCACAAAGATCAGGGATAAATCATCATGGAAAAATGTAGAGATAAGTAAGGGATAAATGACTAGGTGAAAAATTTATACTTCACTCATCATTCATGCACAGGAAAGAAGGGCATTTGAATCTATAGGTATTTAAACACCAAATTGACGACCATCGATTACGACTCCTGGCCGACTGCTCAGGCACAGAATAATGACTAAAGGAATAAGGGAAAAACACAAATTTCTCCGTAATAATCGATAAAGAAAATACATAAAAGTCATAGCAATTAGGGTTTAGGTTCGCCAAGGGAATCAATTCAAAATGCATCAAGTGTAAGGCTAGGATGACTTTAAGTTCATTAATTATAAAAGACTAAGTAAAACATAATCTTTACACAATAGAAGTACAATAATGAAAGTGCGGGAACAATATTAAACTACCATTCAAAAATATATGCATGTGTACCGTAGCCAAATGTGAAAGCTCTGAGTCATTGTCTCGTGCGCGCACTATCTAGCTCCCACTTGGCGACATATGTGACCTCACTGGTACCTCCCAGCCAACGCTAGGGGTAATCTTCTTCCCCCTGAGCCCCCCGAGCCACAAAGGGGCCAAGCACACAATACCAGAGAAGAACTAGCACCCAACTCACGTCGCAAGGTCGAGCTACCACTCATTACCCCAGCTGGGTATCCTAGCTGCCACAAGAGAAAGTTTAGTCATGGAAAAATTCAACAGTGTAACGTTACGCATAAAGATCTGATCCATACTCCTCCTCCTCCATCCTTTTTATAGAGTATTAAGTAATCAGTTTCCCAAATTCTCCTTAAATTTCTTTTTCATATATCTTAATTAGGAAAAAGCCTCCCTCATACACATGTTACCCATCCCCTAGATGCACTAGAAAATTAATTTTATTAATTATTTAATTATTCCTATTTCCCTCACCCACCTAAAAGCATTCCTAAAAACGCTCCTCGGTGTCCCAAAATTCTCTTACAAATCTTAAATGACTTATGCCTTACTTAATTCCTAGTTGAGTTCATAAATAGCAAGTTCCTAAGGAAAGATTCCTTACTAAGTTAGACATTCAACTTTTTCTTTACGTTTCCCCTTTTCTTTAGGTTTCCCCTTTTTCTTTAAGTTTCCTAATTCTCTTAAGTTTCTCTCTTTTTCCTTTTTAACTAAAAATCAATTTATCAAGTGTAGATAAAACAACCATTTACCCCTTTTTCTTTTTAACTAAAAATTAAATTAGCATATGTAGATAAAACAACCATTTACCCTTTTTCTTTTTAACTAAAAATTAAATTAGCATATGTAGATAAAACAACCATTTCCCTTTTCAAAATTTTAATCCTCCATAATAATTTGATTTTAATAAAGTAATTTGAATTTCTTACCCCCCCTTCTTGTTACATGTTTAATTATTATTATTATTTTTTTTTAGCGCAACTGCTACTTAGACGTAGGTTTTAATTTCTCTAGGCTGGGTGACATTTTTAATAGGGAAAATTGTTTTAAAATCTTACTTATAACATCATTCATTTTACGCTCGTCTAGGTTTATTCACTCACCAGTTAAAATCACGAAGTTCCACCCTTGGAGCAAATAGTGCATCCTGAAGGGCACGTCACGCAAAGAAAATGGAAAGAGTTGAGTGGCACCCTTGGAGCATGTAGTGTGTCATGAAGGGCACGTCGTGGAAGGAAAATGGAAAGAGACGAGTGGCACCCTTGGAGCACCTAGTGTGTCCTGAAGGGCATGTCACGATTTTAATTGGTGAGTGAATAAACCTAGACGACCGTAAAATGAATGATGTTATAAGTAAGATTTAAAAACAGTTTTTCCTATTAAAAATGTCACCCATCCTAGAGAAATTAAAACCTAGGTTTAAGTAGCAGTTGTCGTAAATAATAATAATAATAATAATAATAATAATAATAATAATAATAATAATTAAACATGTAACAAGAAGGGGGGGTAAGAAATTCAAATTACTTTATTAAAATCAAATTATTATGGAGGATTAAAATTTTGAAAAGGGAAATGGTTGTTTTATCTACATATGCTAATTTAATTTTTAGTTAAAAAGAAAAAGGGTAAATGGTTGTTTTATCTACATATGCTAATTTCATTTTTAATTAAAAAGAAAAAGGGGTAAATGGTTGTTTTATCTACACTTGCTAAATTGATTTTTAGTTAAAAAGGAAAAAGAGAGACACTTAAAAGAATTAGGAAACTTAAAGAAAAAGGGGAAACCTAAAGAAAAGGGGAAACGTAAAGAAAAATTTGAATGTCTAACTTAGTAAGGAATCTTGCCTTGGGAACTTGCTATTTATGAACTCAACTAGGAATTAAGTAAGGCATAAGTCATTCAAGATTTGTAAGAGAATTTTGGGACACCAAGGAGCATTTTTAGGAATGCTTTTAGGTGGGTGAGGGAAATAGGAATAGTTAAATAATTAATAAAATTAATTTTCTGGTGCAACTAGGGGATGGGTGACATGTGTACAGGGAGGTTTTTTCCTAATTAAAATTTATGAAAAAGGAATTTAAAGAGAATTTGGGAAACTAATTACTTAGAAACTCTATAAAAAGGACGGAGGAGGAGGAGTATCCATCGAATCTTTATGTGTAACGTTACACTGCTGAATTTTTCCTTGACTGAAATTTATCTTTTGGGAGTTGGGATACCCAGCTCGGTTAACGAGTGGTAGCTTGACCATGCGAGGTGAGCTGGGTGCTAGTTGATCTAAAAATGAAGAAGACTTGTATTCTTGAAAGTATTTGCAAGTAAAATTTATGTGTTAAAATGCAAATGGATCAACTTTGTAAATGTGATATTGTGGGAGACTGAGGGCCTCTAAGGAATAAGGCCCCTTCCTTATTATGCACCCCTTAGAATCATCGTGAGCGATTGTTGCAGTCTACCGTGACGAGATTGTGGGCCTTCTTGAACTAGGTAATCATTAACATATAGATCGAGCCACGGAGGGAGTGCTAGTAGGATGTGGTAGGGTTTCTCCCACACCTCTCCCTCAAAGTCTCTGGTTGTCGTTTGTGACCCCTCTACTCCACATGTGAGTCTGGTTGACAAGCTATCGTCAACTTGCATCCATCAATGAATCATGTCAGCAATAATATTCAATCATCATAACATTTAATCATATGTACATATGTCACATCAACAACATTCAAACCCAACAGTCCACTCCCTAACATGATCTGGAGTCCAAGGGGTTTCATTGATGCCTCTGCATCCTCAATGTCCAAATTCCTGGACAATCAGGAGAACACAGTCAATAGCACTTGTCTATGCGAATAAAATAAAATAACATATCATCAATCCATAATGTTTCATAATCATAATCGAATGACCAATAGTATAATAATCCGGATCACTTTCCATCAAGTGTCCTAAAAGAATAAGTTCACTTAGGGTGCACAAGAGTGGGATGTTACATACACCTCCTCTTGTTTTAAACTTTGTCCCAAAGTTTCATTGTATATAAGTGTCGAAATAAGGTGTATCACAATATCATAAGTCTATATATCAACAAAAATGGAAACTATTGGTGCATATCTAATGCGTCCTCCTAGGTCGTCAAGTGCGGACTATAGTTGTCCCACTGGACCTTGACCTAATCTACTGTTTGAAGTCGTAGATGTCAAATGCGATGGTCCAAGATGTGAATTGGCTCAGTCATGAGCGCACCCTCATTCGATACCTGCAAGGTACTCAAGTCAACAACATGAGTAGGATCACTAACATAATGTCTCAAAACAGAGACGTGAAAGACATAGTGTGTATGCCTCAAAGAATCAGGAAAGGCTAGTCAAATAGGCCATTGCCCTCTCCTTTCCACAATCTCTCAAGATTTCCTGAACCTAGGAAAGAGTTTAACACCTTTCCAAACTTGATTGAGCTCTTATGAGGTTTCACCCACAAGAATACTTGATCGAAAATCTTCATAACTACGATTGACATCATGCACATCGACATAACTCTATTGTTGATACTGTGCTTCCTTGGTCTTTCATATTTATAGTTTGCATTGATCTTCCATTTCTTGTATCTCTTCCAATCCTACCAGGACCCTATCCTCAAGCTGATCCCAACTCAAAGGCATCTAACACGGTCGCCCGTAAAGAAACTCAAAAGGGGCCATCTTAATGGTAATTTGATAACTGTTGTTATATGCAAATTCTACCAGTGCAAATAATTCTTCCCAACTCTTCTATTGGTCCATCACGTACATGTGCAACATGTCCTCCAAGATTTGGTTTGTTCGTTTGGTGTGCCTATCTGTCTCCGAGTGATATGCAATACTAAAGTTAAGTTGGGTTCCCAAGGCCTCTTGGAAGCTAGTCCAAAATCGTCAAGTAAACATCGATCCTTGATCGGATATAATCCTCTTAGGCACGCCATGCAACCTCACATTCTCACTGATGAAAAATCTATATATGTCAGGTGCCTGATATGTAATACACACAGGAATAAAATGAGCACTCTTCGTCAGAGTGTCAACTACTACAAAAATCGAGTCATGTCTCCCTGCCGTCAATGGAAATCCAACAATGAAATCCATCGAAATGACCTACCATTTTGATTCTGGTATAGCGTGTGGCTATAGTAATCCTGTTGTATGTCTATGTTCATCCTTCACCTTCTAACATTATAGACATATTTCCACGTAGTTGACTGTGTCTCCCTTCATTCCTTTCTAGAAGAATAAGGGTTTAAGGTCTTCCCGCATCTTCGTGACTTCGGGTGAGCTAGGTACACTGCTTTGTTAGCCTCGTTTAGGATCAAACTCCTAAACTTGTTTTTTAGTTGTACATAAATTCAATTTTTAGATCTCAATAATCCATCATCATCCAATGTAAATCCTTCAAATCTAGGTACCATCATTATGTTTTATCTGATAAAACCTTGATCTCTTTGTACCAGTCATCGTTGCGTTGTAAAGTTAGAATTTTTTCACGTAGATTCGTCTGAAGAGGCATCACCAAAAATATGCTTGGTCTTCAAATCAACGCATCAACTACTCTATTCAATGTTCCCTTTATGTAAGTAATCTTGAAATTGTACTCGCTAAGCAATTCCAACCAATGCCGATGTTGCACGTTCAAGTCGCTTTGCGTAAAGATGTGTTGTAGTCCATAGTGGTCTGTTTTAAGTTTGAATTTCCATCCAATAAAGTAGTACCTCCAAACTCTCGAGGCATAAACAATGGCTAACAACTCCAAATCGTGTGTCGCATAGTTCTCCTCATGCCTTCTCAAATTTCTCAAGATGTAAGCGATCACTCCCTCGTCTTGCATCAAGACTCCGCCTAAGCCTTATTTGGATGTGTCAGTCCATACCAAGAAGTCTGCGTCCATGTCAAGGACCTTTAGTATCGATGTTTTTTTCAAGAACTCCTTGCGCCTCTGAAATGCTTCCATGTATTTCTCAGTCCAAACAAAATTCTTGTTCTTCTTCTGCAATTTCGTGTATGATATGCTATCTTCGAAAAACCCTCGACGAACCATTGATAGTATCTTGCTAAACCCATGAATTTGCACACTTTGGGGACATTTGTCAGCACAGGCCATTCCATAATATCCTTGACCTTTGTTGGATCCATGAAAATACCTTCGTCGGAGATGACATGCCCTAAGTAGTGAATCTTCAATTGATCAAATGAGCAATTAGACAATTTCCCAACAATTTGTTCTCTCGCAGACACTGTAGTACCAAGTGAAATTGTTAGTCACACTCCTCCATCATCAGAGATTAAATCAAAATATCATCAATGAATACTTGGACAAATTTTTCCAAGTATTCGTGGAACACCCCATTCACCAAACTCATAAATACCCCAGGGGTGTTCGTCAGTCCAAACGATAAAACAATAAACTCGTAATTTCCAAACCTAATCTTAACGGTGGTATGAGGGAGGTCATCCTCCTTGTTCCATAACTGGTGATACCTCAATCGCAAGTCGATCTTTGAAAACACCATCACACCTTTCATCTGATCAAATAGATAATCAATCCTTGGCAACGGATATCGATTCTTGATCGTTGCCTTGTTCAGTTGACGATAGTCAATGTAGAGTCTCCAGGACCCATCCTTCTTTCATATGAAAATAACAGGCACACCCCATAGTGACACACTGGGACATATAAGTCCGAGGTCCAACAACTCCTTCAATTGAATTCTCAACTACTATAACTCTCGGGTCAACATCTGATAAAGCGTTCTTGCTATTGGTCCAGTCCCCAGTTTTAGGTCTATGGTAACATCCAATTCCCTCTTCGGAGGCATCTCAGGTAACTCCTCAGGGAAGACATCCACAACTCTCTCGCCACTGGAAGATGTTCTAGACCTTCTGCTACTCCCAACTCATTTAATGCAAGGATCACATAAATCTTACATCCCTTGTGCATTCTCTTCCATAGCTACAAGGAAGTGATGAACCTCATGGAATCTCCCTGGTTTCACCCTACAATCATGCGTTTATATTCCTCATCATCGACCAAGCTCAACCATTTCATCTTACAGTTGATTATCACCTCATGTGATTCCAACCAGTCCATACCGATCATGATGTCATAATATCCTAATATCATAATTTACAGGTTGTCCCTGGTGCCAAAATCTCCTAGGTTAAGTCTACAACCCGTAACCTTCCCTCCAACCTTTTGGTTGGCCCCTGAAGCCATCTCTACAAAGCTAAAATCATCCTATTCGACTACCTTTACCTTAATTCTTTTTAGCGCTGCACTAGAAATGAAACTCTTGGTAGCACCAAGATCTATCAAGTTACTAAGGCTCTGGTCAATGATGGTAAGGAGTCCGCTACTGAGGTGTTGGTCATTGACATGTAGTGAAACTAGATCCTCTCTGGAAGCCACGATATCCTGGTGAAAGTTTATCTGGCGTCTAATGTTGCTACGCACTAGATGACACCTGGCCCGCGGGTCACACTTGAGCCCTGCTTTGAACCCCATTGATAATCTCCTCCTCTGTTATGAGAGCCTTATGAATGGCCTCATATAAGGTTAAAGGCATCATAATAATAACCTTTGCACGAATGCTTACATTAAGGCCAAACAAGAACCCATTGACCTTAAGTTTCTCGGTAATCAAATGTGGAGCATACCGAAGAAGCTCCAAAAATTAGCCTCATGATCGGGCACCGTACGACCTCCCTGTTGCAAGGGATTGAAATCGTTGAGCTGACGCTCATTGAATTCCTCAAAAATATACCTCTCCTAGAACCATTCCTCGAATAGTTCCCATGACACATCTTTGACGACCATGTTCAAATGCGACAGGAGTGTCTTCCATCATAGAAGAGAACTCCCCTTCAGTGGAAAGACCACCATGCATACCTTCGTGTTGGAGGTATATTCACAAAGTGAAAAGAACATTGCCATATTCTCCAACCATGCCTCGGTGGCTGGACTGCCCGGGGCACTAAAGAACTCGGTAAATTTGACCTTCTTGAGTTCGTGGTGAATACTAATGGTACTTGTTGGGTGCATTGTGGACCCTTAGGGGTACATGTGACTTGGCCTCATCTAAGTACACATGGTGAATCAAGGCCTCTGACAATCTTTGGAAGGAACTTGTTAGACCATCATCATCCCTTACAACAATCGAATCCAGCCCAAGGGCTTGTTTTTCCCCTCTGGGGGTTAGACTCAAAGGATGTGGGAACTTCTGGAGGCGTCGCACCTCCTTCCATGATAACATGCTGCAAACCTCTGTGGTGTCCTCTAAACGAGATCACCACATGGACATGTTAAATTTTTAATTATTGCTAGGTTAATACTCAAGGGTTTACTGCAGTGGGAAGCCTGGCGATCCACAATTGTAGGGTTGAACCTACTCTGATACCATATGTAATGACCCCGTCGTTATGACTACAAGCGACGCAAGCAAGTGCATTCTTTTTTTAAGGTAGGAAGGCGACAACGACAATAGTTAAACCGTACAACTTGACGACGAATACAATGCACGCAGATCAAGCAACAAACAACAACGACTCAACACACTAGCGTATCAAGCATCTAGGAAAAACATGTGAAAATCAAAGGCAGATAAAATTGAATACCTACCCGACACAACCAAGACAATGCCTACAAGATAAAGGACAACATCAACCACCTAACACAATGGGTTTGATGACTAGTAATATATACCTCTACGATGTGCAAACCAATGCATTGAGGCGTTACAGAATCGAGTACCAAATCAAAATCAACAAACAACACCCACATAGTGAAGCAAAAACTCCATCTAGGTTATCATTCACCTCTATCCATCGGGGTGCGCAATAATCCCCTCATCATGAATCATGTCGTCACCAGGTGATGGGAGTCACAATAACCAAGGTGCGACATGACACATCTAGACCAATAACCCATGAAAATTTCAACATGTTAGGAGACTGAGTTAACTGTCAAACCACATGATGACTAACCCAATCACCAATCGACAAGTCAACAAGATGCAAGGGAAACTAATGATTATAAAATTAATACAACACATTAAATTCCTTGCGCAACAATTCTATTGCAAACATACATCAATCTGTACACACTAAAATAATTATTATCAAACAATTAGTTCATTGTAGCTAATTTCCAATTTCAGATATCTGATAAGTATTTTCCTAAGGAGGAATTTGCTATCTTTTAAACATAAACAATATAATAAAATTTCTATCTATTAATTATGTCTCTGTCTATTAGTAAGCCTACGTCTAGCGATGATGTTGCTGTCCCATAATAATATTTTTGTCCATTGCTAATCATGTGCTATTAATTTTCTCTAACCATGTTATCTATTAAGAAGAAATCAATCAATAAAGCCATGTGCTAACTGTCAACAACCAAGTGATTGTTGTCCATTAATAAAGAATTAACAATAAAAAGGAAATGACATGGAAATAACAATAAAACTCATTGTCTAAGGGATTAATCATATATAATGTTGTCTAGATAAGAAACATTGTTTATCATATAAAAATCTGTTGTCGATTATATATATATATAATTTGTTGTCTATTTTATATAACGATGTTGTCGAGGATTTGTTGTCCATTAAAATGAATTAACCATTATAAATATATATAATTGTCTTATCATCAATTCATTCACCAACTTGCTGACTAAATATATAGTTGTTTGGTAATTAAGGAAATAACTAGATTTCTATCTAATAAAACGTTATCCATCATGTTGTCTAATAAAATAAACGTTGTCCAACATATGAATTCACAGTCAATATGTATTAACACCACAGAGTAAATTCACAGTCAATTATGTATTAAATCGTAGAGTAAAATTTGTAGTCAATATGTAATAAAATCGCAGATTAAATTCGCAGTCAATACATATTAAATCACAGAGTAAATTCCCAGTCAAAATGTATTAAATCGCAGAGTAAAATCACTAGAAATATGAATGCAAAATTTGTGCAATATATATCGTTGTCAATAGAGTATAAATCGCTATCGAAACTGTCAATAGATTATGAATCGCTATCCAAACTCAGAGTATAATAATTGTTGTCCATTATTGTATCGTTGTTAATAGAGTATAAAAATGATGTGCATTATATCGCTGTCAATATATATCGTTGTGCATTATATTGTTGTCAATAGAGTATATAATCACTATCCATACTCTTAATAAAGTATAAATTGTTGTCTAATAAAAGTAATAATTCTCAACCATTACACAAGTAAAAAAACGCTACAATTACACAGTAAAAACGCCACCATTTACACAGTAAAAACGCCACCATTTACATAGTAAAAAATTCATCATTTACACAGTAAAAATGCCACCATTTACACAGTAAAAAAGCCATCATTTACACAGTGAAAACGTGGAGGTGATCATGAAAAACACTGAGATTAATAGGGAAAATCACTGGGATAAATAAATAACCAAACACAAAGGTGATATTAAAAATGTAGAGAGTATTGAGTTGTTCATCGAGAGAAATAAATAAACAATACACATAGGTTTTTCCCAATCGATCGTTGGGTAATTCGTGGAGTAAAAGTTGTGTATCAATTTGTTGTAGAATTGGGAATAGAAAAAAAAATCCCCTTTCTGCTAGGAGTGAAGGAATTCGTTGATTAATCCTTGAGAGATTAATCATTCTAACCGCATAGATAATCAATCAAAAGAAAAAGAACAGAGATAAACGTTCAAAGATGAACCTTTTGAAAATGTGGAGATAACCATCCAAAAGAATGCAGAGATGTATCATTCAAGAAAACACAGAGATAATACACTAGGAAATCGTAGAGATGAATCGATCCGAGGTGAATCCAAAAAAACGTAGAGATACTCAATCACAAGAAGATGTAAAGATCAGGGATAAATCATCATAGAAAAACACAGAGATAAGTAAGGGATAAATGATTGGGTGAAAAATCTATCGTTCACTCATCATCCATGCATAGGAAAGCAGGGCATTTGAATATATAGGTATTTAAAAACCGAAGTGATGACCGTCGATTACGGCTCCTGGCCGACTGCTCAGACACATAATAATGACTAAAGGGATAACGGAAAAACACAAATTTCTTCGTAATAATCAGTAAAACAAATACATAAAAGTCATAGCAATCAGGGTTTAGGTTCGCCACGGGAATCAATTCAAAATGCAATGAGTGTAAGGATGGGATGACTTTAAGTTCATTGATTATAAAAGACTAAGTAAAACATAATCTTTACACAATAGAAGTATAGTAATGGAAGCGCGGGAACAATATTAAACTACCATTCAAAAATATATGCATGCATACCGTAGCCAATGTGAAAGCTCTGAGTCTTTGTCTCGCACACGCTCTGTCCAGCTCCCGCTTGTTGACCAATGTGACCTCACCGATACCTCCCAGCCAATGCTAGTGGTACTATTATTCCCCCTGAGCCCCCCGAGCCGAAAAGGGGCCACACACACAATACCAGAGAACAAATAGCAACCAACTCACCTTGAAAGGTTGAGTTACCACTCATTACCCGAGCTGGGTATCCCAGCTCCCACAAGAGAAAGTTCAGTCAAGGAAAAATTCAACAGCGTAACATTATGCATAAAGAACCGATCCATACTCGTACTCCTCCATCCTTTTAATAGAGTATTAAGTAATTAGTTTCTGAAATTCTCCTTAAATTCCTTTTTCATATATCTTAATTAGGAAAAAACCTCCCTCGTACGCATGTTACTCATCCCCTAGTCGCACCAGAAAAGCAATTTTATTAGTTATTTAATTATTCCCATTTCCCTCACCCACCTAAAAGCATTCCTAAAATTCACAGTCAATTATGTATTAAATCGTAGAGTAAAATTCGTAGTCAATATGTAATAAAATCACAGATTAAATTTGCAGTCAATACATATTAAATTGCAGAGTAAATTCACAGTCAAAATGTATTAAATCGTAGAGTAAAATCGCCAGAAATATGAATGAAAAATTTGTGCAATATATATTTTTGTCCATAGAGTATAAATCGCTATCAAAAATATCAATAGAGTATGAATCGCTATCCAAACTCAGAGTATAATAATCGTTGTCCATTATTGTATCGTTGTCAATAGAGTATAAAAATGATGTGCATTATATCGCTGTCAATATATATCGTTGTGCATTATATCGTTGTCAATAGAGTATATAATCACTATCCAAACTCTTAATAAAGTATACATTGTTGTCTAATAAAAGTAATAATTCTCAACCATTACACAAGTAAAAAAACGCTACAATTACACAATAAAAACGCCACCATTTACATAGTAAAAACGCCACCATTTACATAGTAAAAAATTCATCATTTACACAGTAAAAACGCCACCATTTACACAGTAAAAAATCCATCATTTTCACAGTGAAAACACAGAGGTGATCATGAAAAACACTGAGATTAATAGGGAAAATAACTGGGAGAAATAAATAACCAAACGCGAAGGTGATATTAAAAATGTACAGAGTATTGAGTTGTTCACGGAGAGAAATAAATAAACAATACATAGAGGTTTTGCCCAATCTATAGTTGGGTAATTTGTGGAGTAAAAGTTGTGTATCAATTCGCTGTAGAATTGGGAATAAAAAAAAAATTCCCCTTTCTTCTAGGAGCGAATGAATTCGTTGATTAATCCTTGAGAGATTAATCATTCTAACCCCATAGATAATCAATCACAAGAAAAAGAATAGAGATAAACATTCAAAGATGAACCTTTCAAAAACACAGAGATAACCATCCAAAAGAAGCCAGACATGTATCATTCAAGAAAACACAAAGATAATATGTCAGGAAATCGTAGAGATGAATCGATCCGAGATGAATCCAACAAAACGCAGAGATACTCAATCACAAGAAGACGCAAATATCATTGATGAATCATCATAGAAAAACATAGAGATAAGTAAGGGATAAATGATTGGGTGAAAAATTTATCGTTCACTCATCATCCATGCATAGGGAAGCAGGGCATTTGAATATATAGGTATTTAAACACTGAAGTGATGACCATCGATTACAGCTCCTAGCCGACTGCTCAGGCACAGAATAATGACTAAAGGGATAAGGGAAAAACACAAATTTCTTCGTAATAATCAATAAAACAAATACATAAAATTCATAGCAATCAGGGTTTAGGTTCGTCAAGGGGATCAATTCAAAATGCAGCGAGCGTAAGGCTGGGATGAATTTAAGTTCATTGATTATAAAAGACTAAGTAAAACATAATATTTACACAATAGAAGTATAGTAATGAAAGCGCAGGAACAATATTAAATTACCATTCAAAAATATATGCATGCGTACCATAGACAATGTGAAAGCTCTGAGTCTTTATCTCACACACACTCTATCCAGCTCCCGCTTGTCGACCAATGTGACCTCACCAATACCTCCCAGCCAACACTAGGGCTACTCTTCTTCCCCTTGAGCCCCTCGAGTCAAAAAGGGGCCACACATGCAATACCAGAGAATAACTAGCACCCAACTCACCTCGGAAGGTTGAGCTACCACTTGTTACCCGAGCTGGGTATCCCAGCTCCCACAAGAGAAAGTTCAGTCAAGGAAAAATTCAAAAGCGTAACGTTAAGCATAAAAATCCGATCCATACTCCTCCTCCTCCATCCTTTTAATAGAGTATTAAGTAATTAGTTTGTGAAATTCTCCTTAAATTCCTTTTTCATATATCTTAATTAGGAAAAAACCTCCCCCGTATGCATGTTACCCATCCCCTAGTTGCACTAGAAAATTAATTTTATTAATTATTTAATTATTCCTATTTCCCTCACCCACCTAAAAGCATTTCTAAAATTCACAGTCAATTCACAGTCAATTATGTATTAAATCATAGAGTAAAATTCGTAGTCAATATGTAATAAAATCGTAGATTAAATTCGCAGTCAATACATATTAAATCGCAGAGTAAATTCGCAGTCAAAATGTATTAAATCGCAGAGTAAAATCGCCTGAAATATGAATGCAAAATTTCTGCAATATATATCGTTGTCAATAGAGTATAAATCGCTATCAAAACTGTAAATAGATTATGAATCGCTATCCAAACTCAGATTATAATAATCGTTGTCCATTATTGTATCGTTGTCAATAGAGTATAAAAATGATGTGCGTTATATCGTTTTCAATATATATCGCTGTGCATTATATCGTTGTCAATAGAGTATATAATCGCTATCCAAACTCTTAATAAAGTATAAATTGTTGTCTAATAAAAGTAATAATTCTCAACCATTACACAAGTAAAAAAACGCTACAATTACACAGTAAAAATGCCACCATTTACACAGTAAAAATGCCACCATTTACACAGTAAAAAATTCATCATTTACACAGTAAAAATGCCACCATTTACATAGTAAAAAGGCCATCATTTACATAGTGAAAATGTAGAGGTGATCATGAAAAACACTGAGATTAATAGGGAAAATCCCTGGGAGAAATAAATAGCCAAACGCGAAGGTGATATTAAAAATGTAGACAGGATTGAGTTGTTCATGGAGAGAAATAAATAAACAATACACATAGGTTTTTCCCAATCCATCGTTGGGTAATTCATGGAGTAAACGTTGTGTATCAATTTGCTGTAGAATTGGGAATAAAAAAAAAGTTCCCCTTTCTACTAGGAGCGAAGGAATTCATTGATTAATCCTTGAGAGATTAATCATTCTAACCACATAGATAATCAATCACAAGAAAAAGAACAGAGATAAACGTTCAAATATGAACCTTTCGAAAACGCGGCGATAACCATCCAATAGAATGCAGAGATGTATCATTCAAGAAAACACAGAGATAATATGTCAAGAAATCGTAGAGATGAATCTATCCGAGATGAATCCAACAAAACACAGAGATACTCAATCACAAGAAGACACACAGATCAGGGATAAATCATCATAGAAAAACACAGAGATAAGTAAGGGATAAATGATTGGGTGAAAAAATTATTGTTCACTCATCATCCATGCACAGGAAAGCAGGGCATTTGAATATATAGGTATTTAAACACCGAGGTGATGACCGTCGATTACAGATCCTGGCCGACTACTCAGGCACAGAGTAATGACTAAAGGGATAAGGGAACAACACAAATTTCTTCGTAATAATCAATAAAACAAATACATAAAATTCATAGCAATCAGGGTTTAGGTTCGTGAAGGGAATCAATTCAAAATGCAGCGAGCGTAAGGCTGGGATGACTTTAAGCTCATTGATTATAAAAGACTAAGTAAAACATAATCTTTACACAATAGAAGTACAGTAATGAAAGCACATTAACAATATTAAACTGCCATTCAAAAATATATGCAGGCGTACCATAGCCAATGTGAAAGCTCTAATTCTTTGTCTCACACACGCTCTGTCCAGCTCCCACTTGTCGACCAATGTGACCTCACCGATACATCCCAGCAAACGCTAGGGGTACTCTTCTTCCCCCTCATCCCCCCGAGCCAAAAAGGGGCCACACACACAATACCAGAGAACAACTAGCACCCAACTCACCTCAGAAGGTTGAGCTACCACTCGTTACCTGAGCTGGGTATCCCAGCTCCCACAAGAGAAAGTCAAGTCAAGGAAAAATTCAACAGCGTAACGTTACGCATAAAGATCTGAATCATACTCCTCCTCCTCCATCCTTTTAATAGAGTATTAAGTAATTAGTTTCCAAAATTCTCCTTCAATTTCTTTTTCATATATCTTAATTAGGAGAAAACCTCCCCCGTAGGCATGTTACCCATCCCCTAGTTGCACCAAAAAATTAATTTTATTAATTATTTAATTATTCCTATTTCCCTCACCCACCTAAAAGCATTCCTAAAATTCACAATCAATTCACAATCAATTATGTATTAAATCGTAGAGTAAAATTCACAGTCAATATGTAATAAAATTGCATATTAAATTCGCAGTAAATACATATTAAATCACAAAGTAAATTTGCAGTTAAAATGTATTAAATCGCAGAGTAAAATTGCCAGAAATATGAATGAAAAATTTGTACAATATATATCATTTTCAATAGAGTATAAATCTTTATCGAAACTGTCTATAGATTATGAATCGCTATCCAAACTCGGAGTATAATAATCCTTGTCCATTATTGTATCGTTGTCAATAGAATATAAAAATGATGTGCATTATATCACTGTAAATATATATCGCTGTGCATTATATCATTGTCAATAGAGTATATAATCGCTATCCAAACTCTTAATAAAGTATAAATTGTTGTCTAATAAAAGTAATAATTCTCAACCATTACACAAGTAAAAAAACGCTACAATTACATAGTAAAAATGCCACCATTTACACAGTAAAAATGCCACCATTTACATAGTAAAAAATTCATCATTTATAGAGTAAAAACGCCACCATTTACACAGTAAAAAATCCATCATATACACAGTGAAAACGTAGAGGTGATCATGAAAAACACTAAGATTAATAGGGAAACTCGCTGGGAGAAATAAATAACCAAACGCGAAGGTGATATTAAAAATGTAGAGAGTATTGGGTTGTTCATGGAGAGAAATAAATAAACAATACACAGAGGTTTTTCCCAATCCATCATTGGGTAATTCGTGGAGTAAAAGTTGTGTATCAATTCGCTGTAGAATTGGGAATAAAAAAAAAATTCCCCTTTCTGCTAGGAGCGAAGGAATTCGTTGATTAATCCTTGAGAGATTAATCATTCTAACTGCATAGATAATCAATCACAAGAAAAAGAACAGAGATAACCGTTCAAAGATGAACCTTTCAAAAACGTGGAAAAAACCATCCAAAAGAATGCAGAGATGTATCATTCAAGAAAACACAGAGATAATATGTCAGGAAATCATAGAGATGAATCTATCCGAGATGAATCCAACAAAACACAGAGATACTCAATCACAAGAAGACACACAGATCAGGGATAAATCATCATAGAAAAACACAGAGATAAGTAAGGGATAAATGATTGGGTGAAAAATTTATTGTTCACTCATCATCCATGCACAGGAAAGCAGGGCATTTGAATATATAGGTATTTAAACACCGAGGTGATGACCGTCGATTACAGATCCCGGCCGACTACTCAGGCACAGAGTAATGACTAAAGGGATAAGGGAACAACACAAATTTCTTCGTAATAATCAATAAAACAAATACATAAAATTCATAGCAATCAGGGTTTAGGTTCACCAAATGAATCAATTGAAAATGCAGTGAACGTAAGGCAGGGATGACTTTAAGTTCATTGATTATAAAAGACTAAGTAAAACATAATATTTACATAATAGAAGTACAGTAATGAAAGCGCGGGAACAATATTAAACTACCATTCAAAAATATATCCATGCATACCATAGCCAATGTGAAAGCTCTAAGTCTTTGTCTCGCACACGCTCTATCTATCTCCTTCTTGTTGACCAATGTGACCTCACCGATACCTCCCAGCCAACGCTAGGGGTACTCTTCTTCCCCCTTAGCCCCCCGAGCTGAAAAGGGGTCACACACACAATACCAAAGAACAACTAGCACCCAAATCACCTCGGAAGGTTGAGCTACCACTCGTTACCCGAGCTGGGTATCCCAGCTCCCACAAGA
>JASDQU010687673.1:6364-16805 GCA_032191745.1 Picea mariana
AGGCACATGAGGTATAATTCAAGCAAAGAACATGATAGTTGGCTCTGACACCATGGCATGTACTTGACCTAATGATAAAATGAAACTTAGATAGGGGCCCACCCCTCCATAATATTGATGTTGACGAGTCATTCTAGCCGAGAGACATGTAGCTCAACCAGGGGTCACCTCGACCTAACAAAGCTGCCACATAGGAAGACACTTGGACCAACAATATCCCACCACATGGCAATGGGACCTTACTGACGTCATCAGTGACATCACTCAATATTTCATGCACTCTAAAATTTGAAAGATATATCCAATTGAAAGGTGACACACGGCTCCAAATAGGTACAAAAGGGGTAAAAAGAGGGCTTTAATGGATTTTTTTATTGAAATCGTTGCATATTGATCCTGACATCCAAGTTTAAATCGTGACCCTTGAAAGCAACATGTACACACCCAATCTGGTTGTTGAAAAATGTAATTTGAACCCCCTAAACTCCTACTTTGTATCTATCTGGTTAATTTTTCCTATAGAAGTGAAAAAATGGAAACTAAGGAAAGCCCTAGTCAACCCCAAACTGCATAGAAGAAACCTAACATTCAAGACCATATGGAGGATAGAGAGGGTGACATTTTCGACCCACTTTTATGTTGCGCAGACCTTTACCAGCTTATTCATAGGGCTTAGACAGATGCTAACGTTGGTAGATACTATCTGTATTTGTGGGAATTGAACCTGGCTCAATCTATAATTCCCCAAACTTACCAATTTTCTGAGTGTGTTGAATGTTGTGCTTCCAATTATGGTGATAATAAATAGAAAATAACCACCATAGATGGGCCTAGGGTCATTTTTCTAATATCAAAGGAATCTATTTACCAAATACTTAATTTCATGACCCTGCTACTAAAGAACCTTTGGATGATGATGCATTGACCCCAAGATACCAGACATTATCTCAACTTGAAAAGGACAGACTATTAGGAAAGTTATTGGCTGAAAATATCCCACTTCCAACCAACCCACCTCTATTAAATCTTCCATTTTCCCTGGCATAACCAAACAAGCCATTTCCATGATTTGTCAGATTCTTGGTTATGGGCATGACAAAGTTGTAGATGAGTATGTTCTAGGATTTTTTTTCAGTCTTGTTCTCTCCAGATTCCATTACATGTACCAAGTTTGACTATGTTGAGTTCCTAGATCAAGTAATTAATTTTCAATTGTCTAACTTTCATTGTACAAAGTCTTTTAAGTATGATTCCCACCTATTCCACCTAATCTTGTTTAATAATTATGCTTACTTTGATATTTTGGGATTCAAGGTAACAAAATATTTAGGAATCCCCAAACTTGTGATTGAATGGACTAAGGAAATAAGGAGAAAGGAGAAAAATCAAGGTTTTACCCTTTTGTAAATAAGTTCATGAGTGCTTGTTACACTTTGATCCACATGGTTTCACCTCCWAGGATGTTTCCCCAAATGAAAAAAATGCTACAATTAAGCAAGGATACCAACACATGAGATTGGTATTTAGCTGAAAACTATACTCTTCGAATTTATGGTTTAGARAAAGAATCATATAAGCTGCCATTATTTTTTACTCCTAGGATATTTTCCTTGGAGTATATCAAACARAGACTTGTATCATATCACTTGCATTTTTTCGAGCATACAAATACTATCACTTTCAAGTTGCCTAAATAAGTGGGMCCTTTCTTAGTCATGTTGAGAATTGCCTTGAAGGTTGTTGAAGACGTCTTGCAACAGTTTGATTTTGAGAAAGAAAGAAGATGGACATATGATCCACAAGGTATAATTGTTGCAAGGAAACCTACATATAAGCACCAGCCAAGATCATGTTATTTAGAGTACTKCCAACCTAGACTCATGGGAGGAGGCAAGGTATATTTAATAGAAGAAGTGCAGAATTAAACAACTGATAAATTAGGGGATCTAGAAAAATCCATCTAGACACCTCAAAAAAAAAGAATTTCTAATTGGGAAGGGGACTTTTTTAGATTTTCAATTTGATATGGAAACTGATGAATATAAGATCAAAATACCAAAGAGTGATGAAGGATTAGATATAGAGGATGTCCTTAAAAATATTTTGGATAAGGGGGAAATTATATTTCATATTACACAGGGATCCAATGAAGAAGGGTCAACTCTTGAACCCTCCATTGTCTAAATTGAGCATCTACCATCAACCTTCTTTTCAGTAGTAGAATTTGTTATTGCTACCATAGAAGGAGCCTCTTAGAAGCATCCTTCTCTTTTCTCTCACTACTCTAACATAAGGAGGAAAAATCAAGATCAAATAAGAGAGTTGTGTCCTCAAGTAACAACTCAAATAAAGTTTATCTCTGTTATGGATTATGAGCAAAATACTCTTAGTTTGGATATGCTAGAATCAAAGGTGTCAAAACCCCTTACTCATGCATATTATAAGGCCACCCAGATAAAGGTCAAGCTAGGAAGTATTTATCCTAGGGATATGGTTGAGTTGCATAAGCAAACCAATGATATGTTGCACAAAGGAGTGTTCCAATATTCTTCTAGTGAAAAGAAGATGAGGGAGATAGTCATCAAAGTTGAAAGATAGTTGAAGCAGGAGAGAGTAGAAACAAAGGCCAAGTAAATCCAAATAGTTGAATTGGAGAGAAAGATTATTTCCTTCGGAGAAGATCCCAAAAATCCCAAAGTTGTGGGAGATTTGATGAACCAAAAATATAATGAGATTAAGGTCTTAAAGAAGAAGCTTAGTATTCCATAGGTACAAAATGTACAAACCCATAAGCTATAAGCTAGCCATGAATAGGATTATTTGTACCAGCAATGGTCGGAAAGCTAGAGTACTATGGAAAGATGCAAGATGAAAATAATTCTTTGAAGAAGAAACAAGATCGATTTTTGCAGACAACCAAGGAAGCTAAAGTGCATGTCATTCCTTTATATTCAAATGAGGGCCTATATAATGTTATGTCATACTTAAGTGTGAAATAAATGGAGCTTGGAACTATTACAAACAAGATCAAGTTTAGTACAGACAGGATAGCAGAGTTAGAGGAGAAAATCAAGAGAAGAGAGGTATTCTTGGGTCAGGTGAATGCTGCTAAAGAACAAGTTGAACAAGAATCGACTCATGTGAATCCTTTAGTTACATGAAAGGTAGATTTGAAAGGAGTTAAACACATGATCTGGGATCAAATATCAACTGCAGTTTTTTAGAATTGATCCCACTTGTATTTTATTCAAGAGGATCTTGAATTGATCATTGTGGTGTTTAAGGACATCAACAAAATAGTTGCAGAGTTGGAAGGCAACCCAGAAATGGCTAATAATATAATCGAGTGTTTAAAGAACAAATCCAAGGAGGGGCTAAGATACCTTAACATAGATGAAAATACCAACATCATCATGGATGTCAAAAATATCATTTCCAAGAAGAGGCTCACACATAATGCAGAGAATAAGGCCCATGAACTTACTAGAGAGATTTCCTCCTTGAATAAAATATGCAGTGAGGTGATCAGTCATGGATTGCCTACCTTTTGGGATGGTAATGGAGACCTTTATGCAGATAACAATTATCAGAATCTCTTGGATGATAGGAGAAATGATAATAGTAGATTTTCAAAGCTTGAAGGACCTCTTAAAGGACATGATGTGATGGATATGTTGGTTGGTGATTTTTCACTATTGTACACCTTGAAAATTATTTTTAAGAATCTCTCGCAGACATCATCTGAGAGGTATATCGATTTGGATGAGGTAAGTAGGAACCTCAATCAACAAGAATATCCTATGGGAAAGTTGTGGAAGTGCACATGTCAATATGTAAAGCTACCAATGCTAAGACAAGGGAAAACAAGTGGCATATGTCCAACCTCATCATGAGTAATTATCTTACTAATTTTTACATGTGTAAAAACAATTTTTACTAAATAAAAAAACCATTCAAGAAATCAAAAGTGGTTTCAAGAATAAAGAAGTAGGAAATGCTTTCAAGAAGCTATTTTCACATCTAAGAGAAACTATAAAGGAGTCATAAGGTACATTGTAAGGGGCATCAAAAAATAGAGAGGAGAAGAGTATCTTGTTCTCAAAGTCCAGGGTTCGCACAACTACAAGAAGAAGATATATTATGAGAAGAAAAGTAGCAGGCCCAGGGGGATTCAATGGATTTTTGTAGTATCAATATGTAAAATCCATGTTATTTATTCTCGTTGTAGTTCTTTCTTAAGAAACCATACCCTACATTCTAACAATGTATGGTGAAAGTTCTTTAATAAAAGCTTCAAGCAGCAGATTAGCACCATATACATTGTGAATGTGTGTTATTTTTATATGAATGAAATTGATTTCATTTGTATGAACAATTTCCTTTTATTTTCAGTTTCTACAGTCGAATATATACAAAAATTTCGTAATATATTTGAATGTTTCATATGTTAAGTTGTTTTTAATCATGTTCCTTCAATAAACCCAAATAAATTGTGTTTTAAACTATTAAATTCTAATTTGCTCAGCATGTTTTCTTCATAAAATACCTACAAGATTTATTTACATAAATACCTTGTATGTACATGTGTTTCATTCACAAATTCATTCATTCATTAAACCCTAATTGTCTGATATGCAAAAGGGGAATTTCCCTTTAGGCTGAGACTATTCCTAATCATCATGTCTAAAATATTTCCAGAGATGTGAGGAATTACTAAGTATTTATTAAAATCCTTTTTTCTACAAAGTATATTTAAAATAAAATTTAAGTTTTATGTCCAAGGATCCTTGGTATAGTTCCATTGACAACCTGGAACATCTCAAGGACTAACAAGTTACATGGAGCACAATTCTTCACCAAACTTTATCTTGTCTTTGGTTATCAACAAATTTGCATGAAGGAAGTTGATATTCCAAAACTACTTTTTGCACTCATGAAGGTTATTACAAGTTTTTGGTGATTCCTTTTGTTCTTTGTAATGCAGCTTCCACCTTTCAGTGCCTCGTGAACCACATTTGTAAGTCTCATCTACATCATTTTGTCTTGGTTTTATTTGATAAGTTCTTGGTCTACAATAAAACTTTGGAGGCACATGAGACACATATGGATCAGGTCGTACAACTTCTTCTTCGTCACCAATTGTTCCTCAATCATTCTAAATGTGCTTTTGGTTCTTTAGAAGTTGAATATTTGGGACACGGTGTTAGTGGCAAGGGCGTGTGTGTTGATCCTAAGAAAATTGAAGCAATGGAATATTGGTCTCATCCCAACACCCTCAAAATTTTGCACAACTTTCTTGGCCTCACAGATTACTATAGGATTTTTTTCCAAAACTATGGTAAAATTGTTATTGATTTCACCACCCTGCTAAAAAAATTCCTTTGGTTGGAATGAGGTGGATGAATAGAATTTTCAAGCTTTAAAATGTTCTACATATACCACACTAGTACTTGCACTGCCACACTTTAATAAGACTTGCGTTTTGGAATGTGATTCCTTGGGAAAAGGGATTGGGATTGTGTTAATGCAAGAGGGACACCCAGGTCCCACTCACCTTCACTGATGAGTAATTATGTGATAGAAACTTGGGAAAATCCATATATGAGAAGGAAATTTTGGTGTGGTTGATATGTGGTGTCCTAATTTCTATGGTGTCATTTATGGATTAAAAAAGACCATCATAGTTTGAAATATTTCCTTGAATAGATGTTGTCCCCCCTAGAGCAGCAAAAGTGGGTCACAAAAATGTTAAGCTATCACTATGAGATTATCTACAAGAAGGGAAAGCAAAATGTGATCGTTGAAGCTCTCTCTAGGAAGTATGAGGAGGAAGGGTCCCTATTTTCTTTATCGTTTCTAGTTCCTTGTTGGTTACAAACAATACATTAGGAATGGTTAGCAGATGCCAAGATATTGCACATGATCCGCCTGTTACAAATCGACCCACGGGTACAAATAGGTTACACTTGGCATGATGATAAGCTCCACTATAAAAGTTGTATTTTTTTGGTTTAGGATTCCTCATTTAAATCCCTTGTGTTATTTGAATTACACTCATCTCCCATGGAAGGTCATTCTATCTTCAAAAAATATATGACAG
Source organism: Picea mariana (assembly GCA_032191745.1). Taxonomy (NCBI): domain Eukaryota; kingdom Viridiplantae; phylum Streptophyta; class Pinopsida; order Pinales; family Pinaceae; genus Picea; species Picea mariana. Next base: position 12,465 of record JASDQU010687673.1, read on the forward strand.
GATTAATCGTCTATTCTTTTGGGAAGGCATGAGTAAGGACATGTGCACCTTTGTGGTAGAGATACTTTCCAACGACACAAAGAGGAAATAGTAAGGACTCTAGGATCATTACAACCCTTACTATTTCCTACCACCATGTGGGATGACAATTATATGGATTTCATTGTGGGCTTACCAAATTCAGGCAAAAAATCAATAATAATTGTAGTTGTGGATCACCTTTCCAAACATGGTCACTTTTTTTCCTTACATCACTCATTCAAGGCCTCCATAGTAACACAAGTATTCATGGACAATATTTTCAAACTACATGGCATGCCTAAATCCATTGTAATTGATTGTGATCCMACYTTCTCTAGCAATTTATGGTAGGATTTGTTTAGGATTCAAGGTACCTAATTGAATCTCAGCATTTCATATCACCCCCAAACCAATGGTCAGAAGGAAGTAGTCAACAAATGTTTGGAAGCTTATTTACATTGTTTTTCTTTAAAGTGGTAATCCCAATGGGTCTAGTGGTTAACCCCACTTAAAGTATAGTACAATAATATATATTATTATGCTACTAAAATGACCCCCTTTGAGGTCATCTCTGGACAATCACTCCTGATCCAGATTAGATCATCATACAATTTTTCATATATCTTGGTACTTTCTAGGTGGAAAAAATTGGAGGAATTAKCTTGCAGRGCCATTTTAGTGGTAGATCCCATTTCATAAAATTGGGGTCTAGAACCTTTTGGAGCCATTTTGAGGCATTAAATGACATTTTTTGGAGTTATAGTGTCTCAACTTGCACCCACACCTCGACAATGTTCTACACTCGAAGACCTTTCCAATAGTGCATGAAACACCTCAATCGGGGCTCGTATCCAAAGGTTATGCCTCATGCAAGTTGACTTACCTTGTTGACCACCATGGTACAAGTGGATGCCACGTTAGCCCCCATTACTCACACATATGGGGATAGCCACATGTGTACTTTCAATAATATTATATAAGGTCCAAACCTAATCATTAATTTAGGGTTGAGGAAGCCAAAACCCTAACCCTAGACAACTATCAAGCTATGTTAAATATTGAGCCAACATGAGGAGAAAGGGGGTTCCATTCTTTTGTATTGTACTTGTTCCATAGTTGAGTAGAGAAACCAAGGAGTTTTATTTTGAGAGTGTATCAGAAGAGGTAGGAGATTCTATAGCAGCCATTCAGACCACAATGTCAAAGGAAACTCCATAGTGGGTGCCTCTTTCTTTGTACTTACTTTCCATAACTAAAGAAAAGAGAGCATAGCATAAGCCTCACCTTCTAGCTGGGTTTTCTCTAGTATTGAGTTTCCTAGGATACATATTATGTTAAATTGTGTGGATGGTGTGTATAATTTTTATTGTCTTTCATTTTTGTATTTAGTTAATTTCATAAATTCAAGCATAGCTAGTAATTAACTAATCTGGGATCTAAGGAAATAAACTACAAAAAATTAATATTTCAAAACAGTTAAGACCTATTGTGACAAATTTTTCTAGTGGACTATCCTCAGAAATTTGTAGATCATATTGGTATTAAAGCACTTTTCTTTGGGATGTCTATGGAAAGTTGTATGATCTAGGAATTGGCTTCAGAAAAAATTCGCAAAACCCTAGCTATGGCATATGAGTTTGTTCACAACAGCCCTCGAGATCCAACAGAAGAGATATTTTTTAGGCTAGAAGAGAAAATCACCGACATCTCTCACAATATGTCCCTCCTCATGGTGGCTCTAGTAAGCAAGATCAGATTGTTTGACTAGGTTGGAGGATCTAACTCAAAGATTGGATTAGAAGGGAAATCAGGAGAAAATGAAGACCTAGAAAAGGATTCGAGGAAAGAGCTCAAGAAAGAGAAACCAATTTCTAGTGTCATTACCCCTTCACAGTATTTATTTAAAATGGAAGAAAAGGTGGATATCAAGCCATACAAAGGTGATATCGATGCATTAGAGTTGAATCAATGGTTCCAAAAATTAGAGGTCTATTTCAGTGTTCACAATCTAGATGAGAAAAATATTTCATTTTCCTGACTAAAATTAGAGGGCCATGCATTAACCTAGTGGGAAAGCCACACAAAGACACTAAGGTTGGAGGGTAATCTTCCATTGATTAAGTTAGGGGATTTCAAGACCTTCATTAAGTCCCAATTATACCATATTGAGTATGTAGAGAAATGGATATGTTGGCATTACTTCAGGAAAAGACAGGGGTAGATTGTGCAAGAGTACACCACCAAATTTAGAAATATGGATATCATGTTGGGTATCTCACCCAAGAACCAAAATTTACTCCTCAAGTGTCTAGGGGGTATACACAGTSATCTTTGAAAGCAAGTGATGCTCTTCAATCCCAATATAGTTGATGATACATATGTGCAAGCACGATATATGGAAAATATAGGCTAGAAGAAAGGATAGCCAAGTGGTTCCAAATAGAAACAACACCAAGACTCTTAAAAGGAGGGGAAGAAGAAGTGGAAATRGAGATACAAGAAGATGAMAACCAYTACACATCAATGAAAGGATCCAAGTAACCACTATAACCATTGCAATATTGATGGTCACACTAYAGAAAAGTGTTGGAAATTACATACATATTTGAACCCTAAGAACCATAAGAAGGATGAMAAGAAGAAGAACCACCTGGCCATGAATTCAAGAAATCGGGTAGAGACCAGCTTATATRTGGATGAGAATATTGCATGTAATTTAGTGMAGGAGGAGGTGAATCTGAGTAGCCTTCATCATAAGGAAGATAAGGAGATGAAAAAAATCGTCCATATCAATATCTAGGTCAAGAAGACCAAGGTGGATGCTCTATCCGATTCTAGTTCACAGGCCAATCTCATAGCAGCCAATCTGGTCAACAAACATGGGTTGGAGGTTCATGATCATCCTAGCCCATATTTGTTGGGGTGGGTAAACAAGGATGCAAAGATCAAGGTCATGAAATAATGTAAGATCAAATTTGTTGTAAGTGCAAGTTTTATTAATGAAGTGGGGTTAGATGTAGTACCCCCTAATGAATGTGGTGTAGAGTTTGGAAGCCCTACATGTATATGAGGGATTTGATCTTCATGCAGAGAGAAAACCAATACCACTTGATCAAGGATGAAAATTATTTCATCAGCAATGTATGTAAAGGTAAATAGAAGATCTCACTGGTAAGTGCCAACCAAGCCAAAAAGTTGATTATTTCAAGTAAGAAGTATGTTTTTATTTTCTGAAAAGAGAATCAGTGAGGTGATGAATCATTAAGATTAAAGGCATCACTGGAGGGATGTACTAAAAAKAAGAAACAACATTTTGAGTASTTATTGCAAGCATACAAAAGAGTGTTCCAGGAGCCTAAAGGAAAACCACATAAAAAGGAAGTGGAGCATGAGATACAGTTGTTTCCTAACTCCCCATTACCCAATATTGGGTTGTATAGACAATTTTTTTCTAGAAGTAAACAAAGTCAAGAAARAATTGCAGCAGCTACTGGAGTAGGGATTAATTCGACCAAGCACCTCACCTTGTGGGTCACCTATCATTATAGTACCCAAGAATGATGGGACTTAGCGAATATGTATCGAATACAAAGCTTTGAACAAGATTACACTCAAGAATTGGTACCCTCTTCCTAAGATCAATGATTTGTTAGACCAATTTCAACATGCCAAGTACTTCACCAAGTTGGATCTCAAGTCAGGATACCATTAGGTACACGTCAAAGAAGAAGTCACATGTAATACCACCTTCAAGACAATGCAAGGTTTCTATGAATGGTTGGTCACGCCATTTGATTTATGTAATGCACCATCTACATTTATGATATTGATGAATGATGTATAATGTCCATATTTAGACTCATTTGTTATAGTTTATTTGTATGATATATTGGTTTATATATCTACCTAGGAGGATCACATCTCACATCTCATGCAGATGTTAGAAACTCTAAAAAGGCACTAGCTAGTGGCTAACCTCAAGAAATGTGAGTTTTCTCAGCATTCGTTGGTGTATTTGGGGTATGTGATCGGTGGGGGAGAGTTCAAGATAGATCCCACAAAGATGGAATCCATCATAAAATGGATAGTTCCTACTAATGTCATTGAAGTTAGGAGCTTTGTTGGGGAATCGAAGTACCTACAAAATTTCATAGTCTTTTTCAATGGAAATTGTGCCACTCCATGCCATAACAAAAAGTGGAAATAGTTTCAAGTAACGAAAGAATAAACATAAAGATTTCAACAAGATAAAACAAAATATTAGCCAAGCACCAATTCTCACATTTCCTAACTTGCAAAATCCCTTCAAAGTGGAGACAG
>JASDQU010687673.1:24449-35767 GCA_032191745.1 Picea mariana
AACTAAACTTATTGTCATCCTGACAACATCTAACAAACATATGTCTAAGTGCTCCAAGATTTCTCTTCTCGAGATTTCAAATCATGTCTTCATACTTCCACAATGCATCCTTCCTTTCCCAATTGTTCTCCTCTTCAAGTTTGTCTTTCAAACTAACAAAGTACTCATGCTTTCGATTTTTTCCAAAGTAGGAGGTCTTGTGGAAGTTTGTCCAAAACTTCCATCTCTAGCCTTTTTGTGATCAAAGTGGGGGCTCTGGATGGTGCAACTCTGCTAATATGTCCTTCATCAATCCTACATGGCTTCAACTGACTCATGTGGAAAATTGGATGGTGATCTCTCATGTGGTATGGCATCTCCAATTTGCAAGTGGCATTGCCAATCTTTTCAAGTATCTTTAACATTCCTTCAAATTGTCTCAACAAAGCACCAGACATGCCACTTGGTGGCTTAAACTACTCTTTGCCCAACTTATGTAATATCAGGTACCCACCTTATAATTCTTCCTCCCTCCTATCATGATCTACCCAACGCTTCATCCTTTCTATTGTATTTTTCAACTAAACACATGCCATCTCCAACCTATCTTGCTATCCTTTCATGAACCCCAAGGTTGATGGGTTGTTCTTGTTAGAAAAATAGGTGTTCTCATTCCACCATAGAAAATATCTCAATATTGTCACCCAAACATAGGCACAAATGCCACCCCCAAGCACCTTAACCTTGACAAAGAGAATAATTCTAGAAGAAAACCCTAGAACCAATAGCCAACCAAGGTAGCGTACCTCTCTCAAGAGCTAGTGTATCAAGCAGAAAGTCCAAACCATAACCAAGAGAAAGTCCAAGCCAAAACTGAAAATGCCAGTTGCAGCAACTGCAGCTACAACTCCTCTCCAAACTTGCACACCACTGGTCTTATGCAGTTGTGAGAGTCAGAGTGACAAATGAGCTCTATCGCCCTCTTATTTATGGTCCTCCAAGTGACCTAATTGGGCCAACTTCTGCTTCTGGAGGCTAATAACTCAATAATAAATATTCTCTTGAGTTGACTTGTCTCCTAGGGTTATTATCCAACGTTTTAGGGTTTCTCTTGCTTCCCCAAATATTCAGTCTTGTCAGAGGTTACACTTGGAGGTTATACCTACCGCAACTACCATAATATCAACACTCCCTCCTATCTAGGGAGGTATTAAAGGCAGTGGGTTTGAGCACAAAAATACCATTCAACTGGTAGCATCATCATAGCCATAAAGGCTATCTCGTAATCAAATCATGAGCACCATCATCACTATCAATATCATTTGATATCATCAACTGCATCATCTTTCGAAGACATACTCCATCTGGGTAATCGGGCATGATGCTGAATAAGTCACTCACATCATAGAGTGATACAAGATCCATTCTTCTAATTCGTACATATTTCCTAGAAGAATAATTGTTCCAACAGATGTTGGAAGCCATGCTATGGGATACAAGGACTATTCTTCTAATCCGTACATACGTCCTAGAATAATTATTTTCCTGGACCATTTTCCATAGGGAGAATGTATGTCCATCAACATACTAACTATCTGTCTAGTTGGTAATCATCTCCAACACTAGTGATAGTCTCCATGGCAATCAGAACAATGCCTTTCAATAGAACACAACTATGTCTATCCATAGTAGTACACAACTACTATCCAGTGGTACACAACCACACCTAGTAGCACATGGCTACTAATCAGTGACACAATCAAAATCAATGAAATACATCCACCAAAGTGGCATATAGCTATTGTCCAAAGACATACAGTCTCCACAACAATCATATCATTTGATATCAACCTGCATAACAATATCATGATACAAACTAAGTCATCTAGGCCATTCTTCCAGTCACATCTATGAGATCTGGAAGTGCATCTACCCTCATAAAGTAAAAAATCAACCATGGGCTATCTGGACTATTCTTCCACAACATAGAAGAATAATTGTCCCTGATTTTTTAGCTTGTACCATTCACCTAATTGGGCCATTCCTTTGGCACTAATCACAGTGCAACCTGGAGAGAATGAGTCTACCCTAGGGAATGCCTATCCCTACTTTTTGAACCTAGACCATTCACCTAACTAGGCTATTCCTCAATCACTAACCATAGTGAAACCTGGAGAGAATGAGTTTTCCCTAGGGAATGACTATCTGGACCATTTCATATGGAAATGACTGTCCTACACCAACCTCCAAACCGGACCATTCTTTGAAACTTCTCACAACTATGAACTTCGAAAGAATGACTACTCGACGAGGCAAACCATTCTACTTGACCACTACTCAAAGTGACTGCCAAGAAGAATGATTGTCCTAGACCATTCACCCACACTGGCCACAAGGGGAATCATTGTATATGGTACATCAACAATCTATCTGACCATTTTCATTACGAAAATGACGGTCCGATATGGACCATTTTTCAAATTGGAAAATGCCTATCCATCAGAAATCTTGAACCACTTTCTAAACTCGAAAAGAAATTCCCATCTTGGAACATTTTCTGAACTGGAAAATGACTGTCCATAAATCAATAGCATATCAGTGCTCCCTCCCAACCTGGGAGTAATTACTTCCCTTTCCAATAAGTAAGTCGTCTTCACGAGCCCTAGCTTACCTCTTAAGTACGCCCACATTTCATATTGGACAAAGGCTTTACCAAAATATTTGTTATCTGCTCATATGTGGAGATATACTGGAGAACCACTTCTCTCTTCTGGACTTTATCATGGAGAATATAATGCTTGTTCCCAATGTACTTTGACCTGTCATGGAACATCGGTTTCTCTGAAAGTTTCACACAACTCTGATCATTACAATATATCATGGTTGAATTCAACACCTGATCAGACTGTCTAGAAACCAAATTGCGGAGCCACATTGCTTCTGTAAAAGCATCACAAGCTGCAATATACTTTTCTTATGTAGTGTTGAGTGAAACAGACTTTTGTTTCTTGCTAGCCCATGACATCCTGGCAAAGCTCAAACCGAAACATATCCAAGTAGCACTTCTTTTGTCATATGCACTCCCTTCCCAATCTGAATCGATAAATTCATGCAGTTGCATGTCATAATAGTTTAAACGTCCTTCAAAACAAATATTTGGTTGAGTATTCTCCAAGTACATTAACGAGCCAATCAATTGTCAATGCAGAGATGGGTCTATTGGATTAGAGTCTCTTCAACTTATTCAAATATGTTATCATGGGAGTTTTCCATGGATTTGCAATCCATCATCCTGGACATCTGAGGAACCATTAAGATACACTTTCTCTGTCATAGGAATTTTTTTGCCACGCTTCTGTTGTATATAAGATACTCTGCATCAAGTTGCTTGAATCCATCCAAGGTATTCTTTCATTTGCATACATGGGTCTCTTTCTGGTATAGGCTTCTTTCTCAATTTTATTTATTGGGAAGAACAGTCTTTTACATGTAAATTTCAATCCATGGATACTGCAAGAGGTATATATGGTTTACTGGAACAAGTTGTCGTCATAGTCTTCTGGAAGAACCTCTAGTTCTAAATCTCGCAATGTTTCCATTAATAATCCTTTTTCACATTTTCTTACATACATTGTTCTTCAATAGCTTGTAGTTGATCTCTTAACTAAGATATTCTTACCAGGTACGATGTTATGTTGTCATCATCATTCAATTTCATGTCACGAAGCTCATTCTTCAGACTCATTACTTGTCCAATGTTTATGACTGAGAAGAGGTTAGTTAGGGCATCATACATCTTCTTAGATGAGTCAAGATGAGATATGCAGCGTATAAAGTGGTATTTTACAGAGTCCACTATGATACTCATAGTGTTGATGTCATTATCCACTATGATACTCATAGTAGGTCATGACTACTTTGACTTGGTCAACCTTTGACTTTGACCAAAAAATCAAACTTGATGTCTTGGCTTGCTGAGAGTACCAGGAGGTGTGCTAGGCTAGGGCGCACTAGGCTATCCAGGAATTAGGTCAAGCTCTTCACTTAAGGTGCCTTAACAAGAGGGTTAGGGTTTCGTTGTTGTAGCAAAACTTTGACTACAATTGCAACTGTAACTGAGAAAATCCTCCCAATCTATATTCTAGCAGTTATACTATATGAATATAGTGTGGGCCCATAAATTGTTAGAAAATTAGGTGGGCTCATTTCACCATAGACAATATCTCAATATTTTCACCCAACCATAGGCACAAATGCCACCCCTGAGCTCCTTAACCTTGACAGAGCGAATAAATATGGAAGAAAACCCTAGAACCAATAGCCAACCAAGGTAGTGTACCTCTCTCCAAAGCTAGCATATCAAGATGAAAGTCCAAACCATAACCAAGAGAAATTCCAACCCAAAACCGAAAATTCTAGTTGCAGTTGCAGCTCTTCTCCAAACTTCCGCACCATTGGTCTTATGTAGCTGTGAGAGTCAGAGTGACAAATGTGCTCTAGCACCCTCTTATTTTTAGTCCTCCAAGTGACCTAAATGGGCCATTTTCTACTTCTGGAGGCTAATAACTCAATAACAAATATCCTCTTGAGCTGACTTGTCTCCCAAGGTTATTATCCAACGTTTTAAGGTTTCTCTTACTTCCAGAAATATTCTAGTCTTGGCAGAGGTTACACATGGAGGTTAATACCTCTCGCAACTACCATAATATCAACAGTTCCTTAGTATCCTTACAGAACTATATGCAATGTCAATGATTTCCACTCATTTGTCAACTCAAATAGACTATAACCCGTCATGGAACTTTTTTGCATGTTGTAACTAGATTAGGTTGAATCCAGTGACTCTAGCTAGTTAGTTTGGTATACCCACACAAAATGTCTTAAGTAATCTTCCAAAAGGAAATTGATACATTATGTCTTCCCGTCGGTCTAAAAATGATATCTTGAACGCATCAATATATTGGTTTCAACAAACCTAAAAAAAAATTCCCATTAGTCATGTGAACCTTGTGTCTCTATACAACATAATTCTCAATGGGAGACTCCAATACTTTACAACATTCTTGAAAAATAGCTTTGCAACTTCCTTTGCGGCACAAGGAACATTTGTTGGTACAAAGATGGCATACTTGGAAAATAAGTCAAGCACCATGATCCCATTATACCCATGTGTGACCGAAATCCAAGTGATGAAGTCCATAGAGACACTTGCCCAAGATCTCTCTTGCACCGACAAAGGTTGTAGCAGACCATCTTGCATCCTAGTGTTTGGCTTGTCTTGTTGGCACACAACACAGGTATGAATGAACTCTTCTACATATCATCTCATATGTTCCCAATATTAACCTCATTCCAACAATGTCATTGTTCTTCGCTATCCTAGGTGGCCATCGCAAGGCAAATCATAGAACTGCTTTAAGAGTTCCTTTTGAAGGTTAGATGACTTACGCACATAGGTGTTCTCACCAAAGAACAAAAAACTTGTCCATCCAAAACTTCCTCATTTTTCCTTCCTTCACCATGTTCAAATTTGTGGGATCCTTATGCAATCCCTCTTTGATCTTCTCTTGCAAGTCTATAAAAACCTATGTTTGATTGTCCAAGACATTGGTAACTTGTCCTCCTCAAAGGTTGCAAGTTGTGCCTTCCTGCTTAAGGTGTCCACTGATGCATTCAACTTTCCCAATCAATACTCAATGGTCATGTCAAACTATGTCAAGAAATATTTCGATCGTGCCTACTTGGGTGACAACTTCGACTAAGTGGAAAACTAACTTGTTGCCACAACATTGTCCATCTTCACAATGAACGTATTTCCTAACAAGTAGTGCCTCTATGCTCGTAGGAAATGCAGAACTATGTTCATCTCTTTCTCATGAACATGGTACCTTCATTCATGATCTTGTAGCTTTCTTCTCTCATAGGCCACCAAATGACCCTCCTGTGACAAAAATCCTCCAATGGAGAAATCTAAAGCATACATCTACACTTCAAATGACTGCTTAAGTATAGAAGCTTCAACATAGGTGCCAACACAAGTATATGCTTCAATTCACAGAATGCTACCTATCACTTCTCCATCCAATTCCATAGTTTGTTATTTTTCAACAAGTTTCTAAGTGGTGTCGAAATCTTAGGGTAACTTTCCAAAAATCTACAACAATAGTTAACCAAACCAAGGAAACTTATTACCTCATGAATTATGTTGGGTTCCTCCCAATCCTCAATCACCCTTATCTTCGCAAGATCCATGCAAGTGCACTATTGTCCAATCCAATGGACCAAGAATGGAATTTGAGTCTACCCAAAGACATGCTTGAATTTTTTCAAGTACAAGTGGTTCTTCCTTAGTGCCTCAAATACTTCCACCTAGTGCTTCTAATGTCATCTAAGTACACAACCACCGACTTATCCAAGAACAATATAAACACATCATTCATCAAGGTGCAAAAGGTTTATGGGGAATTGCACAAGACAAAAGGCATAACAAGAAACTCAAAATTACCATACCTTATCACCATGGTTGTATTTGTCTCATCCCCTTCCACAATTCTCACTTGGTAGTATACATGCCTCAAGTCCAGCTTTGAGAAAACCTTGGCCTTATCCAACTTGTCAAATCAATATGCAGCCAAAGGAAAGGGGTACCAATTTTCAATGGTATACTTGTTCAACGCGTAGTAGTCCAAGCACATCCTCAACTCTAGGGTGTCCTTTTGGAAGAGGACTAGTGTGACATACAATGACCTAGAAACTATGATGAATCCAGTGTCAATAAGCTCAATCAACTACCACCTCATCTCTTCCAACTTAATTCCAAAAAGTCGACATAGAGATCTAGTCGAAGTTGCAACCCAGTTCCAACTCAATACAATGGTCAATGGTGTACCTGGGTAGGAGCACTTTTGGCAATGAATAGAGCATTGAATTAGAAAACTCATCCAATACATTGGCAAGTGTTGGTGAAATAGGTGTCCCCACTCCACCCCCATCCACTTCCCCAATGACTACTACAAAGACTCTGGCCAATTTGTTTGTTTTACCCACACAAAATGTCTTAAGTAATCTTCCAAAAGGAAATTGATACATCATGTCTTCCCATCGGTCTAAAAATGATATCTCGAACTCATCAGTGTATTGGTTGCAACAAACCTAAACAAATTTTCCCATCGGTCATGTGAACCTTGTGTCTCTATACAACATAATTTTCAATGGGAGACTCCAATACTTTACAACATTATTGAAAAATAGTTTTGCAACTTCATCTGCGACACAAGGAACATTTGTTGGTACAAAGATGGCATACTTGGAAAAGAAGTCAAGCACCATGATCCCATTATACCCATGTGTGACCGAAATCCAAGTGATGAAGTCCATAGAGACACTCGCCCAAGGTCTCTCTTGCATCGATAAAGGTTGTAGCAGACCAGCTTGCATCCTGGTGTTTGGCTTGTCTTATTGGCACACAACACAGGTCTGAATGAACTCTTCTACATATCATCTCATATGTTCCCAATATTAACCTCGTTCCAACAATGTCATTGTTCTTCGCTATCCTAGGTGGTCATTGCAAGGAAAATCATAGAACTGCTTTAAGAGTTCCTTTTGAAGGTTAGATGACTTACGCACATAGGTGTTCTCACCAAAGTACAGAAACCTTGTCCATCCAAAACTTCCTCATTTTTCCTTCCTTCACCTACTTCATGATGTTCAAATTTGTGGAATCCTTATGCAATCCCTCTTTGATATTCTCTTGCAAGTCTATAAAAAACTATGTTTGATTGTCCAAGACATTGGTAACTTGTCATCCTCGAAGGTTGCAAGTTGTGCCTTCCTGTTTAAGGCGTCCACTGATGCATTCAACTTTCCCAGTCAGTACTCAATGGTCATGTCAAACTCTGTCAAGAAATATTTCCATCATGCCTACTTGGGTGACAACTTCGACTAGGTGGAAAACTAACTTGTTGCCACAACATTGTCCATCTTCACAATGAACGTATTTCCTAACAAGTAGTGCCTCTATGCTTGTAGGAAATGCACAACTATGGTCATCTCTTTCTCATGAACAAGGTACCTTCATTCATGATCTTGGAGCTTTCTTCTCTCATAGGCCACCAAATGACCCTCCTGTGACAAAAATCCTCCAATGGAGAAATCTAAAGCGTACATCTACACTTCAAATGATTGCTTAAAGTATACCAACTTCAACATAGGTGCCAACACAAGTATATGCTTCAATTCACAGAATGTTACCTATCACTTCTCCGTCCAATTCCATAGTTTGTTATTTTTCAACAAGTTTCTAAGTGGTGTCGAAATCTTAGGGTAACTTTCAAAAAATCTACAACAATAGTTAACCAAACCAGGGAAACTTATTACCTCATGAACTATGTTGGTTTCCTCCCAATCCTCAATCACCCTTATCTTCGCAGGATCCATGCAAATGCACTATTTTCCAATCCAATGGGTCAGGGATGGAATTTGAGTCTGCCCAAAGACACGCTTGGATTTTTTCAAGTACAAGTGGTTCTTCCTTAGTGCCTCAAATACTTCCACCCAGTGCTTCTAATGTCATATAAGTAGAAAACCACTGAATTATCCAAGAACAATCTAAACATATCATTCATCAAGGTGCAAAAGGTTTATGGGGAATTGCACAAGACAAAAGGCATAACAAGAAACTCAAAATTTCCATACCTCGTCACCACGGTTGTATTTGTCTCACCCCTGTCCATAATTCTCACTTGGTAGTATCCATGCCTCAATTCCATCTTTATGAAAACCTTGGCCTTATCCAACTTGTCAAATCAATATGCAGCCAAAGGAAAGGGGTACCAATTTTCAATGGTATACTTGTTCAACATGTAGTAGTCCAAGCACATCCTCAACTCTAGGGTGTCCTTTTGGAAGAGGACTAGTGTGACATACAATGACCTAGAAACTATGATGAATCCAATGTCAACAAGCTCAATCAACTACCACCTCATCTCTTCCAACTTAAGTCCAAAAATTCGACATAGATCTCTAGCCAAAGTTGCAACCCCAATTCCAACTCAATATAATGGTCAATGGTGCACCTGGGTAGGAGCACTTTTGGCAACGAATCGAGCATTGAATAGGAAAAATCATCCAATACGTTGGCAAGTGTTGGTGAAATAGGTGTCCCCACTCCACCCCCATCCACTTCCCCAATGACTACTACAAAAAGTTGTGATTTTGGGTGTCTATTTACCCTCTTCGTGCTCAATGCAGAGACACTCTGCACCTTTCCATATGGCTTCCTAGTTGTTGCTTGCACAACATAAGTCTTTCGTCCACCAAGTATCACCAAATTTTATGCAAATGGCATGATAAAAAACTACGTTCTCCATAGGAATTCTTGCCCAATAATGACTTCAAAGTCATCCATTTGCAATATAGTGAAATCAACATGGCCTTTCTACTTATCCAACTATATGTGAACTAAGAATGCAACCTTAGTTTTTGCCCTAGCCTTAGAATTCCCTTACTTGATTGAAGCACCACACAATCCAACTCTAGTTCACTTGCCAACTCCTTTTACAGGAAGTTGTGTGAGGCCCCAAAATCCAAGAAGAAACAAAAGATTTACCTCTTCTTGAAGTGGCCTTCCAATGGGTGCCAAGCACTGCCATATTCAAAAGGTCTATGGGGGAATGCCTAGGCTCTACTTCTCTTGAACCTAACACACTCTAGAGTGTGTCCTCTATGAATGTTGTGTGCATCTTCACTTGGTTGAAGAGCAACCTAAGGCACAGTCGGACACTTGACCAAGCTACTCCTAGACTAATTGTACCCTATACAAAAATCTCAGAGTCAACCACTGCCTTCATCCAATCCCTAACATCCCCTGACACTTTTTCAGACAACTATTGAAGGGGTTACTCCAACACTTGTGCCGGATGTTGCCTCCATGAACGCCCAAACCTTCCAGGAAACTTCATGGCCAAAGGATGATTTCAAAGCTATGTCRAACCATTCAAGTTTCCCTCCCAACCTATTGTTTCCTTCTTAAACATGGTGAAGAGTTCCCAACATGATTTTGAAACCAACTCCTTGAAGAAGTTGAGCTCGGATACCACCTATCACAAATCTAAGAGTCTTGTTCGAAATTTTTCTTTTCATCATCTTCGATCGTTCAACACTATGTTGCCTCAACTGCAATGGGACCAACTTGCACCTACTACAACCAGACTACACCTCTCCACTTAATGTCTACCCATAACTTCACTTTAAACTATAATAGTTAAATGTCCGACTAAGTCCAACACAACTTAGTTCATCCAACAACAATATACATACATCTCAAAACATCCTTAAAACATCCCAACAATACTTATACTTAACCAATATTATAACTTAACCAACACAAGCATACAAGGAACAATAACACCCAATAGACATAAAACAACCACAATACACAAGTATGGATGTGCACCAAGGTAGGTGACTTAACACTTTATTATATAAAGAATGTTACAAGTACAATAGAGGAGCATGACCAATAAGAATATTACCAACTTAACAAGAACTTTGTCGAGTTCTCATTTTTTCAAGGGTCACATTTTTTACCTCATTTTTAAAAATGGTGCTATCGGTAGCACCCCCCTCCCTTTTTAGGTGGTATTTTGATATTTTAAATTTTCTAATCCATAATATTTCCACGGTATTTTTTTAAATGCTTATTTTTCATCCATTTTCAAATTTTTTAATTTTTTTTTCAACGGTGTTTTTAGTCATTTTTCCATACTTCTTTCAATTCAATCTTCAAAATATTTTTACCATTTAATTTTTTGAAATTAAGATTTTTTATATAATTGTGTCTCCTTAATTAATTTATAGTTCCGTACTTTTAAAATATAGTGGAAAACATCATTTTTAACAAATTGTTTACCTTTACTTCAATACATAAAAAATAATTGTAATTAAATAACACTATTTTTTAAATTTAACAAAAAAATAATTTTATTTTATTTTTATAAATTAAAAACAAAGAAAAAAAAACCAAAAAATAATTGTAATTAAATAACACTATTTTTTAAATTTAACAAAAAGATAATTTTATTTTATTTTTATAAATTAAAAACAAAGAAAAAAAAACCATTAAACTAATTAAAAGAAAATTTGAAATTTAAAAACAAATTTATATTAAAAAAATAAAGAAAAACTTAAAAAACTTAAGAGCAAAAAACCAAAAAAAAAATTATATATTAAAAAAATATATATATATATATATAAAAACAATTTAAAAAGATTAAAAGCAACTATATCTATATATATATATATATATATATATATATATATATATATATATATATATA
>JASDQU010687674.1:0-13246 GCA_032191745.1 Picea mariana
ATATGTCGGGGTTGTCCTGTTGTGTTCATCTTGCTTGGGTCTTGTTCTAGGGTGGGTTACTAGTTTCTGCCTGAGCAGTCGGCCAAGAGCCTGTCTAATCTTCTTTCGAGAAGACATAATACTAAATGCCCTGCTTTTCGGTGCAGAAATAGTAACCCTAACACCCTGGATTCTTCCCTCTGTGTTCTCACTGTGCACCCCAGTATGTCTTAATGTTTGTGTGGTGCGCCTTATGCCTATGGTCGTATATTGTTGCAGTTACTCGTTGTGTGCCTTCAATCTTCTTGCGCTGAACATCATGGTTGCGTCTTGTTGGTTTTCGAGTGGCGACGTAGAGTCAAGTGTGTTTGTTACTTCTACATGCACGCACACACCTTAAACAAAAAATAAAATGTACCTGTTTCCAGATTTGTTGTTGTAATAACGAGGAGCATCGTTACAAATGGGTAAACACTTGTTGTTTTATGGAGAACTAATCCCTTCACTTTCATATGCATAGTTAATATTTCACCTAAAAATCAGCACTTCTTAAACTCTAATGACAAATTTCTATTGGTTTGAAGAATTTCAATATTCATGGTATCTAGTTTCTCTTTACACGAATCAGATTGTTGATAACCCACACACTTATAATTAATTTGTATTTGATGCTAACTTGTGAGATTGGTTTTGGGAAACAAGGATACATCAATCTTTTTTCCATGCAAACTAGATTTACATCAAACTTTGGAAAATAGATTTACATGCACAATTTGAATTCATTGTGCTTAATTCACTGTTTAACGGGATAATTACACTAATTAGCCTAATTACACTAATTTACACTAATTTAAATTACACCAATTTACACTAAATTACACTAATTAAAAAAACTATAACATACCTGCTATAACAATGACCAACAACACCAATAGAAATAGAGCACAGTGAATTAAGCACAATGAATTCATTGTGCTTTTAATATGTAACATCCCACTCTTGCGTGCACTGAGCGAACTTATTCTTTGAGAACACTTGAGTGTAAGTGATCCGGGTTATTATACTATTGGTTGTTTTGATTATGATTATGAGATATTGTGGATTTGATGATATGTTATTTTGTTGTATTTGCATAGACAGGTGCTATTAACTAGGTTCTCCTGAGTGTGCAGGACTCTGGACATTGAGGATGCAGAGGCATCAATGAAACCCCTTGGACTACGGGTCAAGTCAGGGAGTGGACTATTAGGGTTTGAATGTTGTTGATGTGACATATGTACATATGATTAGATGTTATGATGAATGATTATTATTTCTAACATGATTCGTTGATGGATGCAGGCTGACGATAGCTTGCCAACCAGACTCGCATTTAGAGTAGAGGGGTCACACACGAAAACCAGGGACATTGAGGGAGAGGTGTGGCAACATCCCTGCCACAACCTACTAGCACTCCCATCGTCGCTCGAACTGTAGGTTAACGATTACCTACTTCGAGAAGACCCACGATGTCGTGAGGGAAGACTGTGAAAGTCACTCATGATTATTCTAAGGGGAACACAATAAGGTAGGCTTCTTATTCCTTAGAGGCCCTTAGTCTCCCACAAGATCACCTAACGGAGTATTGACTCCAGGGGTTTGACATCTACCAAGTTCATTCAAGAGGCGAGTGGCACCCTTGGAGCACGTAGTACATCTTGAAGGGCACGTCGCACAAAGAAAACAGAAAGAGGCGAGTGGCACCCTTGGAGCATGTAGTGCATCTTCAAGGGAACTTCATGCAAATAAAACGATAGGAGGCGAGTGGCACCCTTGGAGCATGTAGTGCATCTTGAAGGCCACGCTGCACAAAGAAAATGAAAAGAGGCGAGTGGCACCCTTAGAGCACATAGTTCGTCTTGAAAGGCACGTCGCGCAAAGAAAATAGAAAGAGGCGAGTGGAACCCTTGGAGCACGTAGTACGTCCTGAAGGGCACGTCACGATTTTAACTGCTAAATTAATAAGCCTAGTGCCGAGAAAACTATGCCTCCTTCGGACCTAGTCGACCTTAAATTAAATGATGGTATGAGTGAATTTTAATAACTAAAAGTTCCCTTAAAAAAAATTGTCGCCTAGCCTAGTGAAATTAAAAGCTAGGTCTAAGTAGAACTTGTGGATAAAGAAAAACTAAATAAACATGTAACAAGAAGGGGGGTAAGAAATTCAAACTTGATTATTAAAGTAAAAATTATAATGGAGGATTAAATTTATTAAAAGGGTAAATGGTTGTTTTTATCTACACTTGCTAAATTTATTTTTAGTTAAAAGGGAAAAAGGGGGAAACTTAAAAGAAAAAGGAAACTTAAAAGAAAAAGGGAAACTTAAAGAAAAGGGGAAACTTAAAGAATAAGTTGAATGTCTAACTTAGTAAGGAATCTGGCCTTTGGAATTTTCTATTTATGAACTCAACTAGAAATTAAGTAAGGCGTAAGTCATTTAAGAAATTGTAAGGGAATAATGGGACATCGAGGAGTGTTTTTAGGAATGCTTTTAGGTGGGTGAAGGAAATAGGAATATTTAATTAATTAATAAATTGATTTTCCGGTGCAACTAGGGGATCGGGCGACATCTGTACAGGGGAGGTTTTTCCTAATTAAATAAATGAAAAAGGAATATAATGAGGGTTTGGGAAGCTAATGACTAAGAAACTCTATAAAAAGGATAGTGGAGCAGGAGTATGGATGGTATTTGGCTTGCGTAATGTTACGTTGCTGAAATTTTATCTTTGAATGAACGTAACGAGTGGTAGCTCAACCTTGCGTGGTGAGATGGGTGCTAGCATTCTTTAGTATCGTGTATGTGGCCCCTTTGTGGCTCGGGGGGCTCAGGGGGAAAAATATTACCCCTAGCGTCGGTTGGGAGGTACCAGTGAGGTCACAATGGTTGGCAAGCGGGACCTGGACGGAGCACGCACGGGACAACGAATTCAGAGAATTCGCATTCGACTACGGTACGCATGTGTATAATTTGTATTACATAATATCTCAATTTCTTATTCATGCATTTCCTTATTGTCGAAGCTCGCTGGCGTAGATGTTGTTAAAAGAAAAAGATTGTGTTTTGGTTTCGGGCCATTATTTTATTTTACTATGTGTTTTTATTGTTTTTAATAAAAGGAATTGTGTTTTAATCTTATGTTCATTTATCGTTTAAGTTATTATTCTGTGCCTAAGCAGTCGACTAGGAGCCTAATCGACCGTGTTTCACTCTGGTGTTAAAGATTTAGATTCAAATGCCCTGCTTTACTGTGCATGGATAATAAAGTGAAGGATAATTTCTTTGCCCAACAAATCCCTTTTGTACAACGAAATTATTTCTTTATTTCTCTGCGATTAATGTTGTTTTATTTTGGGTCGTTCCTTTTCTGAAAATACAACTAATCAATGAAATTTGTATGAATATTTCTGTGTAATAAATTTTACAACTGTGAATTATGCAACTTCTGTACATCTTAAATAATATTGAAAAGAAAATAAATTACCTCTACATTATGAAATTTCTATGAGCCTTATTGATCAATGATGTTTTACTCTCTGCATGTTTGAATGATTAATCTATGCGTTCATGAATGATTAATCTCTTTGTTTTTGAATGATTAATCTGTGTGCCTTGGTTTTTGTCCCTTCACGTCAATCTACTGAGGGGGGTAGCAAATCTCTCCCTTCCTTCTTGCCTGCTGGGATTGGCTTTTCACCAGATTTATATGGTACGCACCTTTTAATAAGTGTAGTATCCATAGATTTAAATTTATTAGTATGCTTCTCTCTTACTCTTAATTTAAAGATTTAAATTCTATGATAAACTGCGTTGAATATAGCTTCACTATAAATGAACAATCCATCTAATTTCAACCTTAATTATATAATTGTTATGATATATTGAAATTCCATCCACCGATAATAGAGTTGATTTAACCCCTGTAGGATCTTCAGTTTTCCAAAGGTGATTTGTTGTTCAAACTTTCATATAAATTAATCTTTATGTTAATATCGCCTTCACTATCAATACATTGGTTTCCTGGAAATAATAGTTATTCATAGGCGATTTTTATGCAGTCGGGGTTTTAGAATGGATTAGAATTGCATAGGAATGGTGTTACCTTTTCAACATTGTATAAATACAGAGATCTTTAACTATACAGTAGTCAGATGATTGATATAATGAGTAATCTTGGATTGAATTGAAGGAAACAAGAAGTTGAATCTGAAAGTAGCGCTAATATGTCCTTCCTATAGGAATTTAGTGTACATGCTTGGTGGAGATATGAATGATGTTCTCCATCAACAAGTTGAACCTGAGTGCTAAAACGAAAAGGGTAGCTGGAATTCAACTGTTTGAACCTACCCGTAGAGTCTAGTAATGTTGAATTTAAGCTTCAATGAGTTATCCTGACAGTTAAACTGTTATTGAAGAGTTGTCCATCAAACGATTGTTGTATATTTATTTTTATTTAAAACAACAATTATACAAAAATTTATTGATAGGGATACAGCTAAGCTAGCAAGAATATCCAACCGCTTACTACAAAAATAAAAATAATTGAGAAAAACTGCCCTGCTGTAAAATTGTTTCGGTTACCGCAAAAATAATTTAGAAATAAAAAAAAATTGTTGCGGGGACTCGAAGTCGGGTCGCTCTGGTTAGAGCCGACCCGTCAAACTACCACGGAGCCAAAAATGAAGTAAATGTTAATGACAATCTTATGGCGAGTTGACTAAATCTTTCCTTCAACGTCCTGAGCGCGTCTAGAATGGAGCAGCGCATTTTTATGAGCATGGCAGTGGCCGCGTCCTGAGGGGGAGAATATCGGTTACTGACAGTAGGATTTTTATTAATTCCTTTCAGCAAATTAAACAATAGTGAGTGTGGGTTTCATTCTCATGATGATGTGAATTTTAGGGTGTTTCTGTCCAGTGTTGTGCGTTTATAATTCCCTTCCCTTCCGGCTTGAATTGGAGCACCCAGAGCCTCAGATGGAGTTCATGCTTAGTATTTTACAATCGATGGTTATGGTAGAAGTGTTGTTATTTACAAGTATTATCTATTAATAAACAGTCATGAATTTAAAGCTGATTTGGATTTTTAATATCCATCTTTACATATTGTCAAATATGATTAAGTACCAACCATTTTAAATACTCCCCAATTTATAAAATCATGGGTTTATTTGGGTTGATTAATTATGAGTCTGTTTATTATTTAAATTTAATTATAATTTTATTATGAAATTGTAATTCTCAATGATCATAATGTCATGATATATGACTAAGACATTTTTTAGTATTTTGATAATGTTATAGTTTCTATTTTTCTAAACATTAAAAATAAAAATATCAAACATACTCATAAAAATGATCGCGTATAGATTGTTGGTTACTAAAGAAAAAGGTGGAGGAAAACTTCTCCCATGAAATATTTATGGGTATTCAACATCCCTTCTCAAAAAATAGATAATTAAAGAGGAATTAATATATGCAGTTGAAGAGGAATTAGGGGCAACGGTGGACACATGTCTGCCAAATCATGAAGTTGAATGATGCAAGATACACTAACTTAATCTTATTCATCTTTAGAAATATGATCAAATGGTCATTAATGAAAACCTAATTGGAGGATGAGGGAATATTATGTTGTATTGGCATGTGTTTTTTCGAGCTAATGGTGAAGAAGTGAAGCTAGGTGGAGTCCTTGCAGACAATTTTTCATAGTTTTATTTCTTACAGCTAAATCACTTCTTTGTATTGTATTGTGAAAAAAAGACAAGTGTGAAGGAACTTAGGATGGGGTTTAACAACACTACTACAATACAGGACTGGCATGTCGCATTTAGCTATTTAAAAAAAAAAAAATCACTTGTTATCCGTCACTTGTAGTTGTAACGACCGGGGTTGTTACATAAGGTATCAGAGCGGGTTCAACCCTGCGACTGTGGATCACCATGCTTTCCACTGCAATAAACCCTTGAGTATTAACCTAGTGTTAATTAAAACTTTAACATGTCCATGCGGTGATATTGATTAGAGGACACCCCATAGGTTCGCAACATGGTGCCTTGGAAGGAGGTGTGACGCCTCCAAAAGTTCCCTCGCCCTCGGAGTCTAAACCCCAAGGGGAAGAACAAGTCCTTGGGCTGGATTCGATTATTGTAAGGGATGATGATGGTCTAACAATGTCCTTCCAGGGAATGTTAGTTGCCTTGATTCACCATATGTATTGAGATGAGGCCAGGGCAGTTGTACCTTAGAGGGTCCACAACGTGCCCCGCCAGTACCGTTAGCATTCACCAAGAACTCAAGAGGGATAAGTTCTCAAGTCCACGAGTGTCGTGGATGGATCAACCGTCGATGAATGGTTGGAGAGCAAGGTGATGTGCTTCATTCTTTGTGATTATGACCTCCAGCATGAAGTTCCTCATGGCAGTCTTCCAATAGAAGGGGAGCGCTCTTCTATGGTGGAAGACACTCCTGCCACAATTGAACATGGTCGTCGAAGACATGTCATGGGAATTGTTCGAGGAACGGTTCCGAGAGAGGTATCTATCTGAGGAATTAATTGAACGTCAACTCAACGCGTTCAACACCTTGCGACAGGGTGGTCGTAGAATTCCCAAGTATTAGGCTCATTTTATGGAGCTTCTTTGGTATGCTCTGCACCTTAATACCAATAAACTTAAGGTCAACGGGTTCTTGTTTGGCCTTAATGGTAGCATTTGTGCAAGGGTTAGGATTCTGATGCCTAAAACCTTTCATGAGGTTGTCTAGAAGGCCCTCATAACAGAGGAGGATCTTATCAATGAGGGTCAGAGGAGGACTCTAGTGAGACCAGCAGGCAAGTGTCATCTGGTGTGGGGCAGGTGTCATTTGGTGCGCAGCAACATCAGACACCAACTAGAAATTCACCATGGTATCATGGCCTCCAGAGTGGATCCACTTTCACTACACCTCGACAACCAGCACCTTAGCAACGAAATCCTTATCGAGGACCACAACACTAGCAGTAGCATCGACCGCAGCAACAACAGTTTAGGCTTGTTCAACAGAACATACCAGGGTTCCAGGCTAGTGGGTCGTTAGCTTCTACTTCAGGTACCAGGAGTACTGGACCGAAGAAAGGGTGTTGGACTTGTGAGGAACCAAAATACTAGCATGACTGCCGAGTGGAAAGGACCAGAGAATTTTGATCAGGAATACCCACTACCGTGGGAGATTTGGGCAAGGCCCATCGGATTCATGCAGTGGTGAATAGTCACCGAGAAGAGCACCAGTCGACTGTGCTTGAGATGTCAGGTATTGTTGTTGAACAAACCTTTAGTATTTGATAGATCCATGTGCTACAGATATTTTTATTTCTGGTGCAGCGTTAAAATGAATTAAGGTAAAGGCAGTCGAACGGGATGATTTTAGCTTTGTAGAAATGGATTTGGGAGCCAAACAAAAGGTTGGTGGGAAGGTTATGGGATGTAGCCTTAACCTGGGAGATTTGTCACTAGGGCCAACCTATACGTCACAACCTTAGGGTCTTATGACATCGTGATCATTATGGACTTGTTCGAATCGCACGATGAAATACTTGATTGTAAGACAAAACAATTGATATTGGTTGATGACGAGGGACAGAGATGCGTGATTGTAGGTTGGAACCAGGGAGTCTCTTGAGGTTTGTCGCTTATTTGCAGCTACGGATGAGCATGTGAAAGGGATGTAATCTTTATGTGACCCTTGCATTAAATGAGAAGGGAGTAGTGGAAGGTATAGAACCCCTTCCGGTGGTGAGAGATTTTGTAGATGTCTTCCCTGAGAAGTTACCAGGGTTGTCACCTAAGAGGGAATTGGAATTTACCATCGACCTAAAACCAGGAACTAAACTGATAGAAAGAACGCCTTATCGGATGTCGACCCTGGAGTTATAGGAGTTGAAAATGCAACTGAAGGCATTGTTGGACCTAGGAATTATACGTCCAAGTGTGTCACCATGGGGTGCACCTGTTATCTTCATACATAATAAGGATGGGTCGTGGAGAGCCTGCATTGACTACCGTCAATTGAACAAGGCAAGGATCAATAATCAGTATCCATTTCCAAGGATTGATGATCTATTGATCAGATGAAAGGCGCGAAGGTGTTTTAAAAAATTGAATTGAGATCAGGGTATCACCAGTTACGTATCAATGAGGATGACATCCCTAAGACTTCCTTTAACATGAGGTTTGGACATTACGAGTTTACTGTTTTACCGTTTCGACTGACGAATGCCCCAGGTGTATTTATGAGTTTGATGAAAGGGGCGTTCGACGAATACTTGGACAGGTTCTTCCAAGTATTCATTGACAATATTTTGATTTACTCTCAGATGATGGAGGAGCATGATGAGCACTTGCGCATGGTACTACAATGTCTATGAGAGAACAAATTGTTTGGGAGGCTATCTAAATGATCATTTTATCAATCGAAGATTCACTACTTAGAGCATGTCATCTCTGACGAAGGTATCGTTGTGGATCTAGCAAAGGTTGAGGCTATTATGGAATGGCCTGCACCGACAAATTTCCCAGAAATGCGTAGCTTCATGGGTTTAGCAGGATACTAACGATGGATTATTGACATTTAAAAGTCAAATTTACATACCGCCCACTGACGAGTTGAGGAGTTTGATCCTAAACGAGGCTCACAGAGAAGTGTACATGGCTCACCCAAAAGTCACGAAGATGAGTGCAGACCTTAAACCCTTATTCTTCTGGAAAGGAATGATGGCAGACTAAAAGAGCAATCCAAATCTTGGAGGATATGTTGTGTATGTACATTATGGACCAACAAAAGCATTGGGAGGAGTTCTTGCCATTAGTAGAGTTTGCATACAACAACAGTTATCAAAGCACCATTAAGATGGCGCCTTTCGAGTTTCTTTATGGGTGACCATGTCAGATGCATTGAATTGGGATCGGATTGATGATAGGGTCTTGGTGGGGCCTGAAGAGATCCAAGAAATGGAAGACCAAATGAATACAATAAGATAGAGGATCAAGGAAGCATAGGATCGACATAAGAGTTATGTCGATGTGCATCGTGTCGATCGTAGTTATGAAGTTGGTGATCAAGTCTTCTTGTGGGTGAAACCACATAAGAGTTTGATCCAATTGGGAAGGGTGTTAAACTCTCTCCTAGGTTCGTGGGACCTTTCGATATTATGGAAAGGAAGAGGTGCATGGCCTATCGACTAGCCTTTCCTGATTCTTTGAGGTGTATGCACGATGTTTTCACATATCTGTTTTGAGAAATTATATTAGTGATCCTACACATGTTATTGACATGAGTTCCTTTATGGTATCTGACGAGGGTGCACTCACGACGGAGCCAATCCGCATCCTGGATCATCTCATTTGAAAACTACGACATTGAATAATAGATCAGGTCAAGTTCCAGTGAGACAAACTATAGTCCACACTCAGCAACCTGGGAAGACACCTATGATATGCATCAACATATTCCATTTTTGTTTGATAACTAGACCTATGATATTCTTATACACTTCATTTCATCACTTACATACTGTGAAACTTCGAGATGGAGTTTAAAACAAGAGGGGGTGTATGTAACATCCCGCTCTTGCATGCATTGCGAAAACTTATTCGTTGAGGACACTTGCGTGCAAGTGATTTGGGTTATTATACTATTGGTTGTTTTGATTATGATTATGAGATATTGTGGATTTGATGATATGTTGTTTTTTTGTATTTACATAGACAAGTGTTATTGACTGGGTTCTCCTGAGTGTGCAAGACTCTGGACATTAAGGATGCAAAGGCATCGATGAAACCCCTTGGACTCCGAATCGAGTCAGGGAGTGGACTGTTAGGGTTTGAATGTTGTTGATGTGACATATGTACATATGAATAAATGTTATGATGAATGATTATTATTGCTGACATGATTCGTTGATGGATGTCGGTTGACGATAACTTGCTGACCAAACTCACATTTGGAGTAGAGGGGTCACACACAAAAACTAGGGACATTGAGGGAGAGGTGTGGTAGCAACCCTGCCATAGCCTACTAGCACTCTCACCATGTTTCAAACTGTAGGTTAACGATTACCTAGTTCGAGAAGACCCAGGATGTTGTGAGGGAAGACTGTGACAGTCACTCATGATGATTCTAAGGGGCATGCAATAAGGCAGGGTCCTTATTCCTTAGAGGTCCTGAGTCTCCCACAATATTACCTAAGGGAGTATTAACTCCAGGGGTTTGACGTCTACCAAGTTCAGTCAAGAGGCGAGTGGCACCCTTGGAGCACGTAGTGCATCTTGAAGGGCATGTCGCGCAAAGAAAAAGGAAAGAGGCGAGTGGCAACCTTTGAGCATGTAGTGCGTATTGAAGAGCACGTCACGCAAAGAAAATGGAAAGAGGCGAGTGGCATCCTTAGAGCATGTAGTGCATCCTGAAGGGAACGTCGTGATTTTAACTGGTAAGTTAATAAACCTAGTGCCTAGAAAACTATGCCTCCTTAGGACTTGGTCAGCCTTAAATTAAATGATGGTATGAGTGAATTTTAATAACTAAAAGTTCCCTTAAAAAAAAATTGTCTCCCAACCTAGTGAAATTAAAACCTGGGTCTAAGTAGAAATTGTGGATAAAGAAAAAATAAATAAACATGTAACAAGAAGGGGGGTAAGAATTTCAAACTTGATTATTAAAGTAAAAATTATAATGGAGGATTAAATTTATTAAAAGGGTAAATGGTTGTTTTTATCTACACTTTCTAAATTGATTTTTAGTTAAAAAGGAAAAAGGGGAAACTTAAAAGAAAAAAGAAACTTAAAGAAAAAGGGAAACTTAAAGAAAAAGGTAAACTTAAAGAAAAAGTTGAATGTCTAACTTAGTAAGGAATCTAGCCTTTGGAATTTTCTATCTATGAACTCAACTAGGAATTAAGTAAGGCATAATTCATTTAAGAAATTGTAAGGGAATAATTGGACACCGAGGAGCATTTTTAGGAATGCTTTTAGGTGGGTGAAGGAAATAGGAATATTTAGTTAATTAATAAATTGATTTTTCGGTACAACTAGGGGATCGGGCGACATGTGTACGAGGGAGGTTTTTCCTAATTAAATAAATGAAAAAGGAATCTAATGAGGGTTTGGGAAGCTAATGACCAAGAAACCCTATAAAAAGGATGGTAGAGGAGGAGTATGGATGGGATTTGGGTTGCGTAATGTTACGCTGCTGAAATTTTATCTTGACTGAACTTTCTCTTGTGGGAGTTGGGATACCCAGCTCAGGTAATGAGTGTTAGCTCGACCTTGCAAGGTGAGCTGGGTGCTACCATTCTCTGGTATCGTGTGCATGGCCCCTTTGCGGCTTGTGGGGCTTAAGGGGAAGAAGAGTAGCCCTAGCATTAGTTGGGAGGTATTGGTGAGGTCACATCAGTTGGCAAGCGGGAGCTGGACGGAGCACGCGCCAGACAACGACTTCATAGAATTTGCATTCGGCTGCAGTACACATGTGTATAATTTGTATTACATAATAGCTCAATTTCTTGTTCATGCATTTCCTTATTGTCGAAGCTCGCTGGCGTAGATGTTGTTAAAAGAAAAAGACTTTGTTTTGGTTTGGGGCCATCATTTTATTTTACTTTGCACTTTTATCTTTTGTTCCTTTATCCTTTAAGTTATTAGTCTGTGCCTAAGCAGTCAGCCAAGAGACGAATTGACTATCTTTCACTCCGGTGTTAAAAATTTAGATTCAAATGCCCTGCTTTCTTGTGCATGGATAATAAAGTGAAGGATAATTTCTCTACCCAACAAATCCCTTTTGTATAGACAAATTACTTCTTTATTTCTCTATGATTAATGTTGTTTTATTTTGGGTCGTTCCTTTTCTGAAAATACAACTAATCAATGATATTTGTATGAATATTTTTGTGTAATAAATTTTACAACTGTGAATTATGGAACTTATGTACATCTTAAATAATATTGAAAAGAAAATAAATTCCCTCTACATTATGAAATTTCTATGAGCCTTATTGATCAATGATGTTTTACTCTCCGCATGTTTGAATGATTAATCTCTGCGTTCATGAATGATTAATATTTGCATTTTTGAATGATTAATCTCTACGCCTTGGTTTTTGTCCCTTCACATCAATATGCTAAGGGGGGTAGAGAATCTCTCCCTTCCTTGCTGCCTGTTGGGATTGGGTTTTCACCAGATTATATGGTACGCACCTTTTAATAAGTGTAGTATCCATAGAGTTAAATTTATTAGTATGCTTCTCTCTTACTCTTAATTTATAGATTTAAATTCTATGATAAACTGTGTTGAAGATAGCTTCACTATCAATGAACAATCCAGCTAATTTCAACCTTAATTATATAATTGTTATGATAGATTGAAATTCCATCCATCGATAATAGAGTTGATTTAACCCCTGTAGGATATTCAGTTTTCTGAAGGTGATTTTTTTTTAAACTTTCATATAAATTAATCTTTATGCTAATATCGCCTTCACTATCAATACATTGGTTTCCAGGAAATAATAGTTATTCATAGGTGATTTTTATGCAGTCAAGGTTTTAGAACGGATTAGAATTGCATTGGAATGGTGTTATATTTTCAATATTGTATAAATACAGAGATCTTTAACTATACAGTAGTCAAACGATTCATATGAATGAGTAATCTTGGATTGAAATGAAGGAAACAAGAAGTCAAATATGAAAGTAGCACTAATATGTCCTTCCTATAGGAATTTAGTGTACATGCTTGGTGGAGATACAAATGATGTTCTCTATCAACAAGTTGAACCTGAGTGATAAAACAAAAAAGGTAGTGGGAATTCAATTGTTTGAACCTACCCGTAGAGTTGAGTAATGTTGAATTTAAGCTTCAATGAGTTATCCTGGTAGTTAAACTGTTATTGAAGAGATTTCCATCAAACGATTTATGTATATTTATTTTTATTTAAAACAACAATTATACAAAAACTTATTGATAGGGATACAACTAACCCAACAAGAATATCCAACCACTTACTACAAGAATAAAAATAATTGAGAAATGTTGCCCTGCTGTAAAACTGTTTCGGTTGCTGCAAAAATAATTAGAATTAAACAAATTCTGTTGCGAGGACTTGAAGCCGAATCGCTCTGGTAAGAGTCGACCCGTTACATGACCACGAAGCCAAAAATGAAGTAAATGTTAATGACAATATTCTGGCGGGTTGACTAAA